>VDFB02372051.1:0-18978 GCA_007258455.2 Sequoia sempervirens
GAAGCAAAGAAGAAGGGCAAGCTTTCTTCTCCGGTAAGACAACATAGCCCTATGAAATTAAATGATTTATTTAATGGCATTATAGAGCATGAGATGTTAGAGCAAACTACTACTCTACATACTATAGTTGATGATGTAGATAAGGTTACTATAGAAGAGGCAGTTGTAAAATACATTGTTACTTTTGAAGTGAATATGAAGAATATTGAAAAGCAATTGCTTGAGGAGTTGAGAAATGTATTATATGCTAGAAGATAGGAAGCCATCGATGAAGAGGAAAAATTAAGATCTTTTTCTTTAGAGAAGATTAGTGCACCCCTATCGAATGAGAATAAAGCCACATTGGTTCAATTGTGCAATAAGGAGTTCTGAACAAAGCAAAGGGTAACTACCCTTATGAGCAAGGGTTAGAATGATCTTGAGAGGCTCTAAAATGAAACAATGGAGAAGGTTGATGATCTAGAAAAGAGATTAGGACTAACTCCAAAAAGTGAAGAAGAAATGCACAATGATATGCCAACTCTAGAAGTTAATATAACATAAGAAGCATAACAAGAAGATGCTCAACATGAGCATGACATAGAAGAGGAGAATGTGCAAGATGACACTCTTCTAGATGTGGAAGAAAATGTTTCTGAAGAGAATGTTACCGGTGGTGAGAACATTGCAGAAGAAGTTACTAATGATGCTCCTCTAGTGGGAGAAAATGTTGCTACAAAAGTAAATACTATAGAGGCATGAAAAGAAGATGCTCCTACAAATCACAACTCCCCTCCTCTAGAACCAGAGAAGAATATAGAGGTTGCACAAGGCAACCCAAAGATGAATATGCCTCCAAATAATAATGAAAAATCTGTGGATGATGAGAAAAATATTGTGAATGCATATGATGTTGTGGAGAAAAAGGATGAGGAAATACCAATCAATACTGAGAAAAAAGATGAAAATGAAGAAGTTAACATTGGTGACAAAGAAAAGGCTTTGGAAAGGAAGGTTGCAAAAGATAATGTAAAGACAGTTGGAGAATCTTCTGGTACCTTCGGAGATTCATTAAAAGACTTGTTAAGTATGCAACTTCAATTTCAGCTAGTAGTATTTTCCCAACTATTACAACTTCCAATGCAATAGGGGCAGGTTGACATGGATAAAATTTCTCCTTTACACAAGATTTAGTTAGGTGATGCATTCCACACCTTAGCTCAAAAATAAATCCTACAAACACATCAAAAGAGCATAGAACTAATTGATGAAGCAGTGAAGGTGCTATAGGAGAGTATACCCTGTACAAGCATCGATAACTCTGTATCCGGTATTGAAAATTTAATGTTTTTGCTTGATTCATTTAAAGAGTATTCTAATGGCTTGAAGGAAAAGTTGGAGGAGATAGATAAAAGGGTGAATGATAAGAGATTAATGTGCATAACAGAGAAGTGTGTCATGCACACAACAAATTTCAAGATAATCTCAAAGATGTGCAAAATTGTGTTGTGGAAACCAAAGTGTTGTTCCAATTTCGCATGAAGTAGCCCAGCTCCACTAAAAGTATAAAGGATGAGATGGACTCAATTGATTCCCAAATTGAGAAGGCATCCAGTTCCTATGATCCAACACAAGACATTGATGGGAGCACAAGAATAGTAATTGAGAATCTACATGAGTAGTTCTTTCAACTGCAAGTACAAAAGGAGAAGATAATTGTGCAGTTTGATCATCTCAAGGATTTGGTGAATACTAAATTCACACCTATCTCTGGTGCCCTGATGAGTGCAAACAAAGCAATGGAGTTAAATCTGATACACTACACTCTGGATGATGGTGAAGAACTTCTTATGGAGTTTGAGACGCAAAGTTGTATGCTTGGTCTAGCCAAGAAAGGTTGGGAAGAAAGGAAGAAGGATTAGCAAGCACACCTTGAGAAATTGTAGGTGTCAAATGCCTTTTTCCAGATGATTGTATTTCTTTTTTTATGCATTTCAGTTTCTTGGTCAGATTTTACTATATATATGTGGATGTTATAAGAGTTTTTCAATGCAAATCCTGATCTGATTTATTGGATATCACTCTTAGGGGGAGTTTGTCAACTTTTTGAGTTTATTACTCTCTTGTATGCATGTACATATCAGTCAAGGGGAGTATGTGAGTATTTATGCAATTCAGTATATGAGAACATGTTTTGCGTCCTTTTCCCTTGATGTCAAAGGAGGAGAATATTTTTGGGAGAGTAGTTGAGCATGATGTCATCAATGACAAAGGGGGAGATTATTGGAAGACTAAGAAGTTTGTCATTGATAAGATTATTGGCAACATGAGCATGAGTATGGGCATAAGTTGTACAATATGCAGATGCAGTGTTGTCATTGATGTCAACATTTCTTTTTAGTATGAAGATTGATGTGCAAACCATTTTGTCTAGCATGAGCACATATAAACATGTTAATTCAATGCTTAGTTACAAAAAGGTTTGATCCGGTGCAGATAGTTGAAGTGGAAAATTGGCTAAGTGTTAGAATAGTGTTTTCAGTGTACGAAACATTCGGTAATTTGATCTGCATTGGTCTGCCATAAAAAATCTTGCATTGTAGTTTTAATGCAATTTTTTGGGTGTTAGAGAAGTCTAAATCTAGATTTTCACATTGTTTAGTCCTCTGGTGTAGAAGTTATGAATAAGAGAATATCGAGTCTGCCAGTGACAATGGTTACCAATACATGGTGTAAGTTTTGGTGAGTTGGCACTTCACCGCAAAATGGTATCCAATCTTGCAGATTTGTGGGAGTGTTGACAGGTGTTAGGTGCACCTATGTTCCAAGTGGCCCATGAATTTTGGAGGTTCATGTGTCCATTTGTGGTTGAAAAACTAGTGAATTTTGATGTTAGGTCACCACTGGCGTCGACCTAGTATCCTTGGGGTAAGGCAAAATTTTGAGAAGTGTTGATTTGTTATAAGGGTGCTATTATAGGTCCACCAACTTATCTTATGTGTTACAAGTTTGAATTAAAGCATGAATTGTGTATGTTTGAATGTTGAGCCGACAAGTTATATTTTGCATGATACATCTGATTAGGCCAACCTGATTGATGTTTGAGGATGTGATATATATATATATATATATATATATATATATATAATGATAAGTGTTGTTGATGTGAATCATGCGAGTGTGAGGCAAATGCAAAGCAAAGCAAAGTGTTAGTGTAGATTAGTATGAAGTGTATAAAGTTTGTGTATTGAGCTTTAATGGAACTGTAATTCATGCATATTGTAGATGCAATTGTAACAATTCAAATCTCAACTGTGTGCCACCACTCTCTTCTATCTTTTCTTCTTTTTGTGAGAAATGAGCCCACTAAGACAATGAGTCCATTTGCAATGAGCAATTCTGTAATATCTTATAACCAATTATAATATATTGTGAGTTAAAGCCTAATCTTCACCGTGGTTTTTCCCTTTTTGGGTTTTCCACGTAAAAAAATTGGTGTTCATGTGTTATGCAATCTTGATGATTGATTTCATGCTTTTCTTTCTTACTACAAATTATATATGTTATGTGGAATGAATGATCGATTCCATGCTTTCCTTTCTTATTTTCAAGTGCCCATGCTTCTCATTTAATTAGTCCTTGGCACCTTTTCTTGTCCATTATATTTTTTTGTTTCTTTTACCTATACTTAGGCTATGAGCGATGTGATAGATATGAGATACTAACTAATTGGGGCTGTTAGTTGACATCATAGTCTAGACTAGTTAGCTGACTTACTGATTTAATGTAATTGAGGATACACTAGCTGAAGATTCTTTCACAAATCAAGTTGAGCGGGTAGATGAAAGCTATAATGGTGCCTATGGGATCAAATTGAGAAGTTGAAGGCATTGATTGATTAGTTGGGATGACAAGCTGAGCTTCTAGAGGAGGAAATCTGATTTGAAGGACATGTTTCTAAGTGCAAAGAAGTTAGCTAAGGGAATTGAATGAGGGTCAAACTATGCACATGTTATTTGTGGAATTCAAGATGGATATCGACTCATTTGGGTATGGGCTACTTTCCATCCTTTAAACTAACACTAGAAATCATTGAAGTTGGGTTGCAATAAACACCATCCTTATACCTTCACAAACAATATTTCATTTCTTCTATAGAAAATCCCTTCCACAAGAGTATCTTACTATGCACTAAAAATGGAAAATATTTTAAAAAGAGGTTGTTACAACAAATTTAATGAACAATAAGAACCTCTTTCTAATACCATGTGCCTTCATAATACCTCTGCTCCACTTCATTGTATTGTATATATTGTAGTGCTATGGAATAATATATACTCTGGTATCAACAAATCCATCTTATATAAAAATAGAAGGGGTCAATTAAGGCACTAAAGGGCAAAAGTAAAAGACATAGCTGGTAGGAAATAATCCATTTAACATAAAAATAGGAGCCAATGAAGGCAATGGAAGTCAAAATGACATGGCTTAAATGATTAAAGAGATTTCCAAAGGCTCAAGTACCCAGTCAACCTTTGTTAAGTCTCTTCACAATGACGGTCGCATTAACAGGGCAAATTATCGCTGCCAAGGAATTTTCAAGCCACTGTGAACTGCATTGCCAATAACTGTTGGTGGATGAATTTTAACTGTAACTGCTCTTGTTTTTGTTTTGTTTTTGTGACTGGGTTATTTAAATTGTCTTAATCTTGGGTATTTATATTAGTTTGACAACTGCATGCCTTTGGTCTGCTGCAATTACATCCATTATGTATTTGGTATTTTTGTGACTGCTCTGCCCTGCTGTGTTGTTGTAATTTGCAGTTTTTTAACTAAAAGCTTAATTAAATATATAAGAAAAATAATGTTTGGTCCACTGTTAAACTATGGGTGATCATAGACCTCTTTTACAGAGAATTTCAGCCAACTGCTAAGATTTAGATTTTCGAAGCATAAACAAAAACATTTAATAGATGGTGGTAGAGAGCACTCATATTCAACACTTCAATCTACAATACAGGTGGATCCAATGGCTCCTGTCACATGCAATTGTGATTATCCAAGTAAGGTAGCAGTGGTAGATACTAACCAAATGCGACCAGACTTTAAAATAAATAGCTCACTGAAGCATAATGTAGTCCAACCATAGGAGAAGCAACAGATTTTGGACTCTAACATGAAAACTAAAAAGGCTGCCTTAAGACTAACTAGCACTTGTATTGAAAGGAGGTGCAATGGTTATTCTGATTGTATTTTATATTAGGTTTGAATCAAAAAATATAACATATATGTTTAGAATATTTAAATATTATTTTGCTTAAAGTCTATTCTAAACTTTTTTTAGTCAGAAAATAATTAATTCCAAAAAAAGAGATTAAAAATCATGTACAATACTCCTATTTTTGAGGTGTGTGCATTTGTTAGAGTTAGACTAATGCTTCACTTTAGACTATAGTTTTGCTTCTGCTTTTCAATAGTGGTAAAGCCAACTTGTGCATGTTTATGTAAATCTTTATTTTCTTTTACTTAATTAAAGTTAGTTTTGTGATTTGGAATTTGGATGGATATTGAACAAATGTACCTATTTTGGAATGGCTACATTAATCGTTTCATCCCTTTCTTCTTCTTCGTATGATTCTTCCCAGTCTTCTTAATTATCGTTCTCATTGTCCAACAGTTGTAAGATTACTACAATGATTTGTTTTTTTTTTCTCCAAGATTATATTCAAGTTAGCATAATTTTCCTAAAAATAAATATTTTGTTTGTGAGTTGTGTTTATTTACTCTAATATGAATTTTATATGGTAAAATTTTTATGCTTTATACGTTTTACAATTCTCTCCCTTAGATTCAGTAAAGAAATGCTAAACTAAAAAATAAGGTCTTGAGCATACTATGCAATGGACAATTTGACAAATTTGAGTGCCATTTCCTACGATAGGATCCCCCCAACCTCTTTCTTCTATTGTAGTTACAATGGATTTCATCTTGTTCTCTGCATTTGGATTTCAAAGGCATTTGAAACTACTTGCTATATTTTTTATTTATATTTAGTAGTCCTCCAATTATTTCTTTATCAGTATGTAAAGGAGAGTGAACAAGTTGTGTGCCACATATTATCGAATATTCTATGTAGAATAGCATTCCCAAATTGCTATGATATAGAACTCTAGCAGCACCCTTGGCCATGTTCATTATGTTGTAGATGTAAATTTTAAAGGATGTTTGTCCATCTATTATGAGCTATAATTTTGACTTATGACATTTGTATAAGTTATTGATCTGTTTTCAAAATATTTAATCAAATACTCACTTTTTAACATGAATATTGTCTAGAATAGAGGAAAGTTGTTCCTTATTAAAAAGAAAAACGGTTTACAGAGATATCGTTATTCTTAATTTTTTTGAACAAATTGATAATAACATGATTAGTAAGCATGCATCTAAATCAAAAAACAATAGAAATGAAAATTGAGACGATTTATTTAATAACAAATTGAGAAAATTATTTTATCTTGCTTGTGTCTTGTTGGTTGGTCTAAGGAGTGACTTATTGTTGCCTTAATTTATCTTTAGTTATGCTTATATTGAAAGCAAGAGGGCTCAATATAAAATTATTAATGTGGAATTAATCTTTTGATTAATTGCATTTGGAGTTTTCCCTCAAGATGCTTGACCTTGTTAAATTTATCAACATGTTTAGTTATATTTTTTTTCTATTGACTCTATTTTGATCCTATTCTTTCTCTATTTCTTTGTTTTCATGTAGAATATGAAATGCCATTAATGTTTCATTGGTAATTTATTATCTTTTTGTGTTGTACTTTATTAAGAGCTATAAATATTTGTATTTATTGATCATTTGTTTGCATCTTAGATATTGTTACTAATTTTTTAAAAATGACTAATAATCTAAGTGGTTTTTAATGATTTTTACAAGAAAGAAGCAACTCTAAAGATAATTTAATCTATTCCTATTAAAGGTCATTTCCAAAGATACTACAAATGACACAATAAATATTAACCATAAAAAAGAAAAATTCATAATTTAATCATCGTGTTCATTTTCATTGATTATATAGAAAGGAAAAGTCTTAAGAGATGCATATCTTTATTTTAACAAAGGAATTTTTAAATGCTTTGAGTAACATTAAGACTTGCTAGTGTAATAAATTTTAGTTATCAAACAAGGTTCATCTTATTTCATTTCCTTAAATATCATTCAAAGTGAAAAAATCTTGTACATTATTTCTTGTCAATGCCATGATTTGAGGTTCTTCTTCCCCACTTTTATTAAGGCCTATAAAACTGTAGTGCCCTACCTAGACTATGCTATTTATATTCAATATTAACACACAAAAGATATACTCTTAATAATTGTAAGTTAAGATAAACCCCTTACACTATAATCCAAAAGTATGTAATGAGAAGAATAACACTGTACAAAAATAATTTTCTGAAAATTAGACATCTCAATATCTAAAGTAAAACTTTGAGTTTGAAAAAAAACTATAATTCATACTTCCTTTGAATGTAATATATATATTCAATTATAAATTTATAGAAATGTATTTTGTTAAATATACAACTCATATCCTAATAGAGATACACATTCAAAAGAATGCATAATTCAGACTATCGAATAAAAGAACAATACAACTTTATGCATCCCTACCGACCGCTTAAAACAACATGAATATTGTAGCTTACCAGCTGATATTCACATCAAGTGATAGCATTATTGTCGATCTATTTTAACATCAAAATACTCCTAGGTAAAGGTTAAAACAACTCCTTAGAAACGTCGAGGAATCTACTCACATTCGGCCTTACATTATAATATACATTCCTTAATTAAAACATAGAAGGGTGCACACTTTGCATTTGATTTCTAGTATTCTTTAAGCCACCTGCTGTAAGCTTATGTCTAATCAAGACGTAGTAACTCATATCCTTTATCATGCTAATAAGGAAATCGATACCAAGGGAAGAGATAACGTTTTAGTAAGTATAAGGAAAACTTTTATCCAGTTACATATACATAAAAGACTCAGATACTTTCAAGATATTCTTACCCTTTTTTTTCCTTTGAACTATGTGAGCTGACACTTTTATTCATAAATTGTAGCCACTCCCAAGAGCTATTTATTACGAACTGTTACCACAAAAGACAACGCGAGCTTCCAGGTTTGACATCACGCGGGTTAAGGAGTTTGACTATTCATTTTACAGTGCGAGCATTTATCAAGAGGCAAATTAAGTGTTGAAGCGGGTAATAACGGATAACACGCACCAGGAGTTAACACGCTTTAAGATTTAACCGTTTAGTGATCTATTTTCTATTGAGATAGTGTAATGTGCCAAGGAAGATAAAACGAATCTTATTTGATAACATCAGGATATCATTTTCAATGTACATCTGACTGATATGAAACGACATAGCAATTCAACCATATCAAAGAGTTTTCCTTCTATTTCCCAGCATTTCTAAGTCACCCTTTATGCCTGCAACACAAAATAGAGCAGCCCAGTTCTGCTCTCCTCCCAAACGTAGGACAAATATGTCCACCCCTGAGCTCTAGGCAAAGTCCAGAGACTCATAACAAAAGACAGAACAGAGTACAATAAACATAGCACACTCACAAAGAACCCACACACGGGATTCTTCAAAGGGGGAGAAGGGGAAGCGGGATTCCCTTCCCTCTTGGAGAACAATAATTTTACACCTCCACACAAATTATTTTTGAACTGTAACACAAAACCTCCTTAACCACAACCTCAAATTACATCTCCTTCCACACTCCACCCTTCTTCCAATGCTCCAATTCACAACCCAACCACAACCATCCACACCAACACCCATTCCTCCCATTACTAGCCACATACACTTTTATCACAAGTCTCGAAGAGAGGCTCCACGCCCTCCTCAACCCCACACGAAGGAGGCTCTCAGCCTGCAGACGAGAGCAGCTCCTTAAACACACCCATAACGAAAAACCCAAGATTCACCACAAAACAGAAAAGCAAACAATCTTTCCCAACACAACGATAAAATCTATCTATAAACAGTGTGCACTAAATAAATCCAGCATATGCTTCAATAAGAAATAGAAGAAGATGAGATGAGAAGCTGATTTGTGATATAGGCACCTGGGCATAGATGGCGTTGGGCTGTAATACTCCTCTACTTCCCTAGGATAGTAAGCACTAGCGACAATTTCAAATTCCTAGGATAGTAAGCACTAGCGACAATTTCAAATTCCTAGGATAGTAATGAGTTGAATCATTTCAAGTAGCACAAAGACATTTCTAAGCTGTAACAACCTATTTCAGTAACCGGGTATCAGTAAAATTCCATTCTGACACAGCACAAAAATGACTCATTTGAAACAAAATCAAACAATTTCTAAATTGCATCCTATAGGCGAGGAGGTATATCATACTAGTTAATTGCTGGATAATTCATATTTGCAAGAATAGGTGGCATGAATTTTGCAAGTGATATTTACCTATTAAAACATTTCAAGTGGTACAAAGACATTTCTAAGCTGTAACAACCTAATTCAGCATCCGGGTATCAGTAAAATTCCATTCTGACACAGAATAAAAATGACTCATTTGAAACAAAAACAAACAATTTCTAAATTGCATCCTATAGGCGAGGAGGTAAATCATACTAATTAATTGCTGGATAATTTATATTTACAAGAAAGTTTGGCATGAATTTTGCAAGTGATATTTACCTGTTATATCATTTTAAGTAGTACAAAGACATTTCTAAGCTGTAACAACCTAATTCAGCATCCGAGTATCAGTAAAATTCCATTCTGACACAGCACAAAAATGACTCGTTTGAAACAAAAACAAACAATTTCTAAATTGCATCCTATAGGCGTGGAGGTAAATCATACTAGTTAATTGTTAAATAATTTATATTTACAAGAAAAGGTATGAATACACAAAGAAAAAATGGATGCATCTCAACCATCAAACAATAACTTATTCAAAATCCTAAGGGGGTTTGGCTTCAGTAGCAGAGTCATTCAGCTGGTGAATCAGTTGGTTACCACAGTCTCCACAACCATCATTGTTAATGGATCTCCTTCTAGTTTCTTTCAAAATTCAAGAGGCTTAAGACAGGGTGACCCTATCTCACCTATTCTTTTTACTATAATGGTTGAAAGCCTGGGAAGGAATCTTAAGAGATTGATCGAACAGAGGTCCCTTGTTGGTCTTAGTCCTTCTTCCATGAATTTATATGTTCTCACCAACAGTTTGTTGATGAAACTATGCTGATGGGTAGATCTTTCGTGAATGAGGCCAAGACTTTGAAAAAAACATTGGTTGTGTATGAAAAGGCGATAGGGCAGAAAGTCAATAGACAAAAGAGTTCCATCTTTTTCTTCAATGCCCCTGAGCATAGATAGGTCAAGATTGCTAGAATCCTTGATTGTAGGGTGGATTCCTTACCTTCTTCTTATATTGGACTTTCATTATGCCTCAAACCTCTAGACTCCTTTTGGTGCTATTTGGTTGATAGGTTCAGAAAGAAATTGGCAGGCTGGAAAGGAGCTCTTTTGAGCCAAGCTGGAAAAATTCAGCTTCTTAAAGCTTCCCTTCAAAATCTCCTAATTTATGCTTTAAGCCTCTTCAAAATCCCTGCTAAATACGTAGAGGCCATTGAAAAGATCCAGAAAAGATTCCTCTAGTCTGGAGTGGAGGAAAGAAAGAGAATGCCTCTTATAGGGTGGGATTTGGTTTGCAGACTGAAGACATTGAGGGGTTTAGGTCTCAGAAAAATTAGAATTATTAACAATACTCTCCTAGCCAAACAAATATGGAGATTTTTCTTGTCTGGTGGAGAATGGAAAGATATTTTAAAAAGTAAATATATGGTTGACGAAATGACCCTCAAAGCTCTGCTGGATTCTCCTACCCTCCCACATGGTTTGGCTTGCTAGAATGATATGATTGCTGGTAGAAAAATTCTAGAATTAGGGATGGGATGGCACATCAGAAGTGGCAATCAAGCTAGATTTTGGGAGGATAAATGGCTCTTTAAGGAACCCCTTATTAATATTTAAAGATTCAACAGATGGGCAAAGCAATGTAAAGCTACTTTTGGGGAACTTATCAAAGATTATTGGTTTGAAGGAGACTGGGTGAGCTTGTGTGATCAGTCAGGATTTGGCTCAGCTTCAATCCTCCTTAAAGGTTGTCAACTTGGGACAAAATTAGTAGGATGACACCCTTATTTGGATGGATAACCCTTCGGGTAACTACTCGATCTCTTTGAATGTCTCTTTGTTGTCCCTTTCTCAAGCCCCCCCTCCCTTCTGGTCTAAAGCTTGGATTAAACACCTAACTCCAAAAGTTAATATCTTCTTCTGGATAATGCTTCAGAATAAGGTTCTCATGGTGGAAAATCTTTGTAAACAGGGATTTCAAATCCCCAACAGATGCTACCTTTGTAAGAGTGAGGCGGAGTCAGCCAACCACTTGTTCCTCCACTGTCCATTTGCTTCCTTAATCTGGGGAAAATTATTAGCTATCTGGAATCTCTCCTAAGTATTCTCCCAGACCATTGAAGAGTTCTTCTTACAATGGAAAGCTCCTACTCAAAATCCTTATATTTGAAGGTTATGGAAGAGTTCCTTCAATTCCTACTCAAAATTCCTTTTGTTGCTTGGGGTGTATGGAAGGAACACAATAATAGACTTTTCAGGGACAAGGAGATGTCGGAGAATAATGTCTTTGAGAAAATCTTTAGACTCATAAAGGAAAACTTTAATGTGATTCCTCAAAAATCTCTTAATCTGGAAGTTGTGGTGTGCACTCCCTATGATTTAAGGATAGCAAAAGATTGGAATATTAAAGTGGACATTTCATTTGCTTCCAAGCCAGCTAAGAAAAGCAGGGAGGGTGTTCACTAGACCTTTCCCCCAAACGGCTAGTCTAAGGCCAACTTTGATGGAGCTGTGAAGGGTAACCCGAGTTTGGCTGGAAGTGGAGGTGTTCTAAGGGATTCAAATGACAACTTTATGGCGGCTGTGGCTATATCCCTTGGCCATGAAACCAACCATGTGGCGGAGGCTATAGGAGTTTTTCAAGTTTTAAAGTTAGCTTATAATTTGAATATAAGAAACTTATGGCTTGAAGGAGATTCTAAAAATATTATTGACTATCTTTTAGGGAGGACCCCACCCTCATGGACAATAAAGAATTGGATAGATGAAGAAAAGTCTATTCTAGACAAATTTGAAAAAGTTAAAGTTTCACACGTCTACAGGGAAGCTAACAGTGTGGCAGATTACTTTGTGAATGAAGGGGTTAGGAAGCAAGGTCTAAACACATGGCATAATTGTAGCGACTTGAGAACCGAAGTTAGGGCATTACTAGACTATGATGTTACACATGGGAAAGAGGAAAATACAATTAATGATTAAAGAGAAAGGGGCTAGGTACATCGAAATCAAGAAATTTTATGGGGCCATGTCATGTTACTTAGAAGGGAAGAAAAAGAGGCACGCTTTGTGGGTGCATTGGAATAGTTGCATAATTCTACAACAGGTCCTTAGCGGTGGTAGAGTCTGCAGTAAGGAGCAAAAGAAAATGGGGGGGACAGGAAAAGAGTTGAGCCTAAAAGCTATGAGGTGCACACTAGGAATGACAAGGTTTGGGAGCAGATTGAAAAAGGTGGGCTAGTCCCATATCTGGAAAAACTTCATGGGATTGACTCTATGGCTACGAATTACTTCGAGAAGAACTAGAACAATGGCTAAATCATTCTCTTTGGTAGAAAGGTGAAGCTTGATGAGTAGATTATAGGGGAGATTATTGGTATGTCTACTGAGGGTGTGAATTTTTATCATGACAGAAGGTTCTTTGACGAGGCAGTTATTAGATTTCTTAAGAAGGACAAGGAGAAATTAAAACTAGTTAAAATCTCTAACAGCTACTTCAAAATTGATACTATCAAGGCACTGTGGAGAAAGGTACTTCATGTTATCATGGAGTATATCACCCTGGACGGGAGATTTACTAGAGTGTATGGGTATCATTTCACCATTCTCAACCACTTCCGCCATAAGGTACGAATTTCTTTGCCTCACTACTTGTTATGTTCATTGAGTAATAGCCTTGAGGACCATAGGAAAAACCCCAGGAGATACCCCATTCTTCATCCTGGTCTTATTAGGTTAATTTACGAACACTATCAAAGCATGTCGGCTTTATCTAAACTTGTGGCCTCTTTGGAGTCTGAGGACTATAATACCAATAGTGGGGGTTCAAAGACTCAGCCAAACAAGGAGAGAATTGTTGAAACCCACCTATCCTCTGAGATGTCTAGAAAGAAAACCCAGTCTAAAAAACCCCAGTTTGCTAAAGCTAACCCTGAGTCCCTACCCGACTACTCTGCCCCCTTAAAGAATCCTGCTCTTAAGGGCTCCCCTGCCAACAAGCTAGTTTCCTATTCTGTAGATTCCATAGAAGATAAAGCCAAGAACCCTGAAGCTAGTAGAAATTTTGTGCCCTCCCCTCCTGCCTCTTTCAGATTCGAAGGTACCAAATTTCCTAGCTCCCCCAACCTGGAAGATGTTAATCTCATATTAGATCTGGTTCAGTTTGGTGACATTCTGGCCTCTACTAGAAATGACATCAATGATATTTTCAAGGTCTTAAAGTGGGCCTATCAAGAAATTAATGAGCTCAATAAAAGAAACAAGGATTTGTAAAGTAAGTCGAAGGAGCTGGAGCTAAAGCTAGATTCCCTTAGCAACGAAGAAAGAAATCTAAATAAGAATAGAATTGGAAAGAAAGGAGGTGATATTGAGGAGAAATACAAGTCTATGGAAGAGGAAATGGTTAAAATCAAAAATAATTTGAAAATAGTCATGGAACAAAATCATAAAATGGCTAGGCACAATGCCATTATTATCAATGCTATGTCTAAAAAGCTGGAAAAAACACAAAGGTTGACTGGCTTTGGAAGAGAACAAGGAAAGCAAGAATGAGGACCAAGGTATCTCTAAAAGGACCCAGGCCAATCTTAAAAAGAAAGTGCCTCCCACAACAAAGATGGTTCAGATCTTAAAGAGGGGAGTTTAGGACATGAATGAGCTGGAAGCCAAGACTGTTGATCTTTTAAAAACTCAAATTTAGCTATTGTTGGCTCTTTGTCTGGTTTTTTGGTTTTGTGGCCTTCGCTTTCTTTTTTGTTGGTTGTGGGTGTTTACTGTTGTTATTTTTATAGCCTTTATGACTATGATGTCTCTTTTGACTCTTTCTTTATTTTGTAAACTTTGTGGTTTTGGGTCCCCTATAAAACCCATTTTTTCCTCTTTCAAAACAATCAATAATACCAAAAATATTAAATCACTTGCAAAATTCATGCCACCTTTTCTTGCAAAATTCAAATTATCCAGCAAAATTCATGAATTAGGTTGTTACAGCTTAGAAAAATGTCTTTGTGCTACTTGAAATGATTTAACTCATTATTATCCTAGGAATTTGAAATTGTCACTAGTGCTTACTATCCTAGGGAAGTAGAGGAGTGTTACAGCCCAACGCCATCTATGCCCTGGGTTTAACCGAGCTTGTCAAGGTGCCTATATCACAAATCAGCTTCTCATCTCATCTTCTTTTATTTCTTATTGAAGCATATGCTGGATTTATTTAGTGCACACTGTTTATAGATAGATTTTATCGTTGTGTTGGGAAAGATTGTTTACTTTTCTGTTTTGTGGTGAATCTTGGGTTTTTCATTATGGGTGTGTTTAAGGAGCTGATCTCGCCTGCGGGCTGAGAGTCTCCTTCGTGTGGGGTTGAGGAGGGCACGGAGCCTCTCTTGGGGACCTGTGTATGTGGCTAGTAATGGGAGGAATGGGTGTTGGTGTGGATGGTTGTGGGTATGTTGTGAATTGGAGCATTGGAAGAAGGGTGGAGTGTGGAAGGAGATGTAATTTGGTGTTGTGGTTAAGGAGGTTTTGTCATACAATTCAAAAAGAATTTGTGTGGAGGTGTAAAATTATTGTTCTCCAAGAGGGAAGGGAATCCCCCTTTGAAGAATCCCGTGTGTGGGTTCTTTGTGAGTGTGTTATGTTTATTGTACTATGTTCTGTCTTTTGTTATGAGTATCTAGACTTTGCCTCCAGCTCAGGGGTGGACATATTTGTCCTACGTTTGGGAGGAGAGCAGAACTGGGCTGCTCTATTTTGTGTTGGAGGCATAAAGGGTGACTTGGAAATGTTGGGAAGTAGAAGGAAAACTCTTTGATATGGTTGAATTGCTATGTCGTTTCATATCAGTCAGATGTACATTGAAAATGATATCCTGCTGTTATCAAATAAGATTCGTTTTATCTTCCTTGACACATTACACTATCTCAATAGAAAATAGATCACTAAATGGTTAAATCTTAAAGCGTGTTAACTCCTGGTGCATGTTATCCGTTATCACCCGCTTCAACACTTAATTTGCCTCTGGATAAATGCTCGCACTGTAAAATGAATAGTCAAACTCCTTAACCCGCGTGATGCCAAACCTGGAAGCTCGCGTTGTCTTTTATGGTAACGGTTCCTTCGTAATATATAGCTCTTGTGTTTATCAATAGGGAGTGGCTGCAATTTATGAATAAAAGTGTCAGCTCACATAGTTCAAAGGGAAAAAAAGGGTAAGAAATATCTTGGAAGTATCTGAGTCTTCTATGTATATGCAACTGGATAAAAGTTTATAGTGCAATTTTCCTTATACTTACTAAAACGTTATCTCTTCCCTTGGTATCAATTTCCTTATTAGCATGATAAAGGATATGAGTTACTACGTCTTGATTGGGCATTAGCTTACAGCAGGTAACACTCGTTTTATGCAGCTTAAAGAATACTGGAAATCAAATGCAAAGGGTGCACCCTTCTATGTTTTAATTAAGGAATGTATATTATAGTGTAAGGCCGAATGTGAGTAGATTCCTTGACGTTTCTAAAGAGTTGTTTTAACCTTTACCTAGGAGTATTTTGATGTTAAAATAAATCGACAATAATGCTATCACTTGATGTGAATATCAGATGGTAAGCTACAATATTCATGTTGTTTTAAGCGGTCGGTAGGGATGCATAAAGTTGCATTGTTCTTTCATTCGATAGTCTGAATTATGCGTTCTTTTGAATATGTATCTCTATTAGGATATGAGTTGTATATTTAACAAAATACATTTCCATAAATTTATAATTGAATATATATATTGCATTCAAAGGAAGTATGAATTATAGTTTTCTTTCGAACTCAAATTTTTACTTTAGATATTGAGACGTCTAATTTTTAGAAAATTATTTTTGTACAGTCTTATTCTTCTCGTTACATACTTTTGGATTATAGTGTAAGGGGTTTATCTTAACCTACGATTATTAAGGTTGGATTATAGTGTAAGGGGTTTATCTTAACCTACAATTATTAAGAGTATATCTTTTGCAAGTTAATATTGAATATAAATAGCATAGTCTGTGTAAGGCACTACAAAAACCTTCTTTCTAAGGATGAAGAAAACAAGTCTGGTATGCAACAAAAAAATCTTGAGACATATACTTAATGGAGTACTGTGCTATTTTTTATGGCATTTATCTACTTACATGAGCAATTGTTAACATGTTTTTGTATTTCATCATTACATACTTAAGAAGTGAAAAACACTAAAGGTTATTATGAATTTTATCTAATTTGTAAAATATTAGTACTACTAATGTGTTCTAATTAACAATTACTTAAAATTTAAGAATCCATAAACATTCAATCAAATTTAATATGGATTAGACGTGTGTGTATACATATATAGAGAACATTAGTTCTAATAAACAGTTACTTACAATTTAAGAATTCATAAACATTCAATCAAATCTAATATGAGTTAGGTGTGAGTGTATACATATACAGAGAGAAAAATTGGTTCTAGTAAACAATGACTTAAAATTTAGGAAATCATAAAAAATTCAATCAAATATAATATTGGTTGGTTGTGTAGGTGGTAAAGTAGATCTGATTGAATTTGTATGGATTCTTAAATAATGTATATTCACGACCTAACAATATTTTTGATAGTAATCGTAAGAATAGATATTTATTGTTGATGAGCTAATGGGGTTCTATAATGAATGGTTCATAAGGCACAACACTTGTTGAAGGTTTTGCAAATGGGGTTGCAAGGTAAGTGGGCTTAACCTTGGGGAAAAATCTATGGTTAAGTGCACTTCAGTTGGAGTAGTACTGGGATGGGTGACCTCCCAAGAAGGCCCAGTGCTTCACCTCTATGAGTATCACCTAGATGGCTCTAGGAAAATTCACCCCCAACAATTCATCATCGGAAAATTCATCGCCAAGAATTCACCACCAGCAATTCATCTCATTAAAAGTTTGTGATTAATTTTTCGTGACGGTGAATTGTTGGTGGTGAATTTTCCTTGAGGTGAATTTGTCATGGTGGTGAATTTTCCCACGGTGAATTGTTGGCAGTGAATTTTCCGGATGCCCACCTATATGCAATGAGTGCTAAGTGGACCATTCATTATCATGAGAGATGTGTTATTGTGAACCACTACTCATGAAACATGGGTCAATGAGTTTGACTCATAAAACTACACAGTTGAATCCTGATAGCAATATCACAACACATTTATTACCAATGTTACAATATAAAAAATTACTTTACATTTGTACTCAACTTTAATATACATTAGTATAAAAAATCATTAAATAATATTACAATACAATAGATATAAAACCATGACATAAAAACCATCATTAAAAAAAAATATTGACCTCAGTAATTGTGCGCAAATATAGAGTGGTGGGTCTAGCTCAATTGGCTAAAGCATCCCGTTGAAGGCAGAGGTCTAGTCTCCACACCGTCCCCATGGTATTGGAGGGCGTGTTGCGCCAGCATCACCGGTCACATGAAAAAAGTTTACCAGACGCACTGCAGTTTATAGGGGGGCAGATACCCGACCGATTCCTACAGTCTAAAACTAAAAAAAAAAGTGAGCAAATGTATAATCTATAAACAATCAAACACTTGATTTTTACCATCTTGACACAGTGACCCCTTAGAAATATAACAAGACATCATTCTTGAAATATGTTATATCTTAGGTAATGAATGGTTCTGTAAATAAGTCCATCTGTCAGATTTCTCAATAATTTCATGCTCACGAGTGGAGTTTGTGATTTATTATGGGATTATAATTTATGGTGTGAATTCAGACTACTTCAGGTGTTGTTCAATGCCAGTTGGTAGACAGAGTTCACACTCAGTTTGTTCATGCACAATATTTGATCTGAATTCATTAACAGATTTTACGTCCTGATTTTTTGGTTTTGATAGCTTCTATTCCCATTATTTAATATTGTGTCGGCAATCTTATGCTAGAGAATTCAGAATAGACAGTATTAAGTTTTGAATTGGTGGTTTTTTAAAGATAAAGATCAGCGCAGAAGATTAAATTTGTACTTGTTGAAAACTGATGTTAATCAAGGATGCAAACTGTATTGAAGAGTTTGAGATGTAATTTCTGGGTAGAGAAAGCAGTATAAGTAGCTCTTTGGTGAAGTAAAGTTTATGGATGAAATGTATTACCTCAAAGTCTTTATTTTCTTTCTGCTTTATTAGTTTCTGCCATGGATCTGTAGCTAAGGGAGTATTTAACGAGGCATTAATTTGTGTAGTTTCAACCAATTTCAGTGTTATGTTAGATGGAACTGAAGGACAATGTTTTGATCCGTAACTTGGCTCATTTTTCACCGGAATGCTTTATTAGTTGCAGGCATTATTATGGTCGTAAGCTTCACAGAAATTCTCCCTTACCTGGGAAGGCATCAAACCAAGGTTTTATACGTTTGAAACAGGCTTTTGACAAACACAATGAACGACCTACAATCTGTGATATGTGGCATCAAGAACAGTGTATGCTAATGACTTCTTGACGTTTTCATGAATAAAAATTCAAATTTAAG
>VDFB02372052.1:0-20256 GCA_007258455.2 Sequoia sempervirens
CATCGCATTTGGAAAAATAAAAATAAAAACTCCAACCAGTAGGAGGATGACGAGAATTTGAAAACATTGAATGTTGAAAACCACAATAAAAAAATATTTAAAATAAATTGTTTATTTTTTTAATACATTTTTACATATTGTCTCTAGAGAGACAATATTTCTTTAATCCCAACTATTGTCTCTAAAGAGACAAAAGTGAAATTGTCTTTAAGGAGACAAAAATACTTCTATTTCATATTGTCTTTATAGAGACAATTTTTAAGACAATACTTTAAGACACTCGCTTAAAGACAATACTTGAGACAATACACAATTTGTTTTTTGTCTCAAGTTAAGACAATTGACTCAAAAATTGTCTTAAATATTGTCTTAAATTGCCCCTCTATGTAGTAGTATATAGAGCCATTTTTTGGTGTGAAAGGGGTGTTTTACCCAGTTATTTAATCACCTAGGTCCTATTCACACTAGTCACTTAAGTTTACTTAGGGCACACATAGGATACTTATCATTTTATGTCTCAATTCATATGACTAAGACACATGCTATAATCTTATGCAATCCTACATTTCACCTTGGTATATTTAACCAAGGGGTTCTATTTGTAATTCATTGTAATTTTATTTGCATCTTTTTATATAATAAAATTATTGTCTCTTAGCTTATCTCTATTGTGCTTTCATAGAAGTTCCTAAATCTTGGGTGTGTACAATCTTTAGCCAAATATTGCATGATATAAAACATTATATGCATACTTTTACATCAATGATACTAAAAGAAAGACAACCTAAAACAAAGATTGTTAAATCAAATATAGTAAGCCAATTTCAAATATTTTGTAGCTAGAAAAACCAATCTAGAAATTCCTTAACCCTTCAACACTAAAAACCTATGTTTGATACCATATAAAAAAGGGCCAAAATAAAATAATGGGTAGTAAAAAAGATGAATAAAAATAAACAAATAACATAATAGAACGTAAAATAGGGTATATGACATAATGAATACCATTACATGAAATTTTATATATTAAACATCAATTCTTTTTTTAATGAAAAAAATTATATTTATCTTTGTCAACAACATCTAGAATAATCTAGAACCTAAAATCTATAATATTCCACTTTTACAATATTATTATTTATCCTAGAATCTAGAGTGTTTTATTTTCTAGAAATCATTGTGGAAGATTTTAGAAAAAAATTAACTTTTCCTCTAACTTCCAATCTCTAGAATATTCTAAATAATCTTATTTTTTCTTAACAATATATAATGGATGTAGGCGGGTTTATTATGGCCCAACAAAAACTATGGAAAAAAAGTTTCCCAAAGTCTATTTGTAGAATGAAAAAATATATATTTTTTAAAAGAGGGTAAAAACTTTATTAATCAGCTAAAGCAGTACAAAACATAAAGCAGGAAGATAGCTAAAAGTGCCAAGGAATAACCAAAAAGAAATCAAGAAGCGTTCACGCTACATCTCATATTCTCCATAACCCATCCCTCCAAATTTTGGGCAAGATCCCCTGGTAAATTGTCTCAATCATCCACCAACCAAGTCCCAGTCTTCTTAGAAGCCCATTTGGCCAAGCCATCCACCACTTTATTCCATTCTCGAGGGAGATGAGAGAAGGTGATAGAATCCAACAAATATCCAAGACTGGTGATTTGCTTAACAAACACCACAAGCTGTCAACTAACATAATAAATCCACCATCTATTTATCAAGTGTACCACCACTTGAGAATCTAACTCACAAATAATCTTTTTTCCAACCAAGGGCATAAGCCTTCTTCAAAGCCAACAGAATTGCCAAGGCCTCTATAATGTTATTAGAATGTTTCCCCCTATACTTTGAAAACAAGAATACAACCACCCTGAAGCTATCTCTGCCCACCCCACCTATGCCCACATGCCCCAGATTGCCCCTTGTAAACCCATCAGTGTTGATTTTCAAGACTCTGGAGGGAGGAAGCATCCAATTCCCTCCCCTAAAGACTTTCCATTGAGAAAACCTACTCCACATAACCTTGGGCCTTCGAGAACCACCAATAGAAATACCCAGATTATGAATCACTCTAGAATCTTTAGGCTTCACCGAGCTTGATAGATCACATTTAGCATACAAAGCCACCTACAAAGCCCCCAAAATGCTAGCCCAGACTTGACCCACCATCAACTTCTTATCCGGAAAGATCTTGTGGTTGATCTCCAACCAAATGTTCCAAATATTCAAACTGGGACCAATAGGCCACACTATGTGAAGAAACAAAGTCTTCACCAGAATGGGCCTAATGTTCTACCAAAACTCCTTAAGAGATGAAGGATGCCTACACTGCAAATTCTAGGCTCCCCACCAAAAATGCCAAATAGTCCTAGCAAAGGGGCACTGAAAGAAAAGATGATAAATAGTCTCAACCTCTTTAAAACATAGGAAGAATAATGAGGTACCTTGGAAGCCCTGCTTACAAATGTTATCCCAAGTCAAACACTTGCCATACACCACAAGATAAGAAAAGAAATTGTATTTTGGCCAAGAGAATTTATTCTAAATATTCTTCCACCAAGGAACCTTAGCATAACTTGAGGCTTGTCTATCCAAAACACAATACCCTAAAGCAATAGTGTACTTCCCTTTAGGATCTAGACCCCAAGCTAGCACATCCTGCTCTGAAAGAGAACAACAAACTCTATCAGCCAAAATGGAGGCCAACTCCCTCCTATCCTCCATAGATCCACCTAGGGGTTGCATTCCCTTCCATTGGTAAACAATAGTCTGCCCCAAAGCTTGAGTGGCTCTAAAATCCATCACTCTGCTCCAACTAGCCTGAACAAAAATCCTGAATAAATCCCCCAAGTGAGGATGCAAGGAGAGGATAGGCGGGAAGCCATCTGATGAGTCATACTAGAAAAGAGCATCAAAACCTCTATTAAGCCTTATTTAACTAGTGTGGCTCCCCTCTTGAGAGTATCCCAGATCATAGAGCTTTTCCCTAAAAGATTAAATCGAGGAACCTTAGTGCCATCCACCTCCCCAAGGTAGTTGAAGGCCTTGAGGTATTTAAAGGTAAGGATCCTAGCCCAAGACTGATAATGGTGTGAATACCATCTCCACTATAGCTTAGCTACCAAAGCTTTCCCATTCCAATCCACCCTGCACAATCCTAGACCACCATCCTACTTTAGCCGACAAACATCTTCCCACTTAATTAAGCTCCACTTCCTCAAGAGGAGAGTACCTTTAGGACCAAAGAAACTACCTATAGATCTGTTCAAACTCTTTGATGAAGGTTGAGGGAGTAGTTAAAACAAAACACCTATAAATAGGTAGGGCTTGCACCATAAACTTCAACAAAGTGACTCTACTAACCGTAGATAGCCATCTATTGGTCCAATGACAAACCAACCCTCGAAATTAATCAATCACATCCTACCAAAAATTCCAAGGAAGCAGGCGAACATCTAGAGGGATACCAAGATAGATAAAGGGAAGCTTCCCCACCTGAAACCTTAAGATCCTAGCAATACACTGTTGGATAAGCATGGGGGTATTAATGAAATAAATACAAGACTTAATCTCATTAATGCTTTGACCGGAGGCAGCCAAGTAACAATCCAAAGTTTGTCGAAAAGAAACTGCTTCAGCCACCTTAGCGACACCCATCAAATTTGAATTTTCCACAAACTGAAGATGGGTTTGAGGAGGGAGAGAATTGCTCCATTTCCATCCAAGTTGAATGTGCTCATCCATAACCTGGGACTTAATGAAACTTCCCAATCCTTTAACCATTAAGATGAACAAATATGGGGATAAAGGATCCCACTGCCAAAGATCTCTAGAAGCACCAAATAGATCAAAGGACTCCCCATTTATAAGAATAAAACAGGAGGGTGTAATCACATAGCTCATGACCCAATCAGTGCACTCATTATTGAACCCAAATTATCCTAGAAATTTACGCAGAAAGCCCTATTTAACTCTATCAAAAGCCTTAGCCATGTCCAACTTTATAAACGTAGCCTCTTCCTTTGAAGAGGCCATGGAATGAATGGTCTCAGCAACAATAACAACCCCATAAAAAATTTGTCTACCTACAACAAATCCTCCTTGTTCCTCTAAGATCAACTTATCCAACCATGGATTCAGATGCTCAACAATTAACTTTGTAGTGATTTTATACTCTACAATACACAAAGCAATTGGTCGAAAAAGATCCAAAGAATCTGCACCCTCATGTTTTGGGATAAGAGAAAGAAACATGGAATTCATGGCCCTCAACATTTTCTTATTCCTTAAAGACTCCTCCACAACCTCCAACAAAGTAAGGCTGATCACTTCCCAAAATTCCTGAAAAAACTTTGTCGGAAACCCATCTAGACTAGGAGCCTTTCCTCTTTTTAGCTAAAACACCACATCCTCCATCTCCTTTAAAGAAATGGGCTCAAGTAGAGATACATTCATATACATACTCACCAAAGGGGGGATAACAGTCAAGGTAGAAGCTTCCTCCTTACTTGTAGGTGTGGTATCTTTAGAAAAGAGATTAGAGAAAAAGTAGACCACCTCTTTAGAAATCTCTAAAGAGGAAGAAAGAATAGAGCCCTTAGGAGAGAAAAGATTAGGAGAACAAAGAGAAGAGATAATGTTACCCTGTTTGTGGGCCTTCATTGAGTTATGAAAGAAGGAAGTATTCCTATCCCCTTCCCGAAGCCAGTCAACACGAGCCTTCTACTTCCAAAAAATTTCCTCATGAAGCTCCCATTCCTTTAGGTCTTTAACCACACTATCCTCTAACCTACTCAAATCTGCATCAAGGCCCTGATCCCAAACCCACCTGGTAATAGAATCCAAGCACTCCTGAGCAACCATTTTCTTTTGAAACACATTACCAAACTGATACTTATTCCAATGTCTTCACTAAGGAATACATAGCCATACCAAAAGTAGGTCATCCTTTGGTCCAGCATCTAGAAATCAGATCAGGAAAACTCTCCTCCCTGAGCCACATAAGCTAAAATCTAAAATTTTATTTCCTAGAATCACCAGCCAGACAAGCAGATAATTTGATCGTCTAATGATCTGCTCCCCACCAATCTAAAATTTTAGAGCTTGTCAGCCACATGTAGCCAACCTAAAAGTTGGAAACAAGAAACCCAGGTCTAATCTTTCAGCGATGGCTTCATCTCCAAGTCTCCTATTATTCCAAGTAAACATGACATTCAAAGGTTTGATATCCACTAGTTGAAGTCAAGCCAAATTCTCCCTAAGAAGATAAGAGGAGGGGTCCAAATGAGGGAATCCCCCCATTTTCTCCTCAAGAGAGGAAATTGCAATGAAATTACCTACCATAATCTAGGGAAGAAAGGGATCCAAAGATCTTAGAAATTGATATGAGACCATAAGAGAGTTTTTCTAGGGACATCCGTTAGTGCATAAATGTTAGAAAGGAAAATTATTTCCCTTGTCTCGAAACTAATCGCAACAAGAGAAATGGAGAATCTATTAGAGAACCACCAAACAAGAGACATTCACCTAGGATCCCAGAAGCAAGAGAGATCTTCAAAGCTCCGCTGTGCACCCACACACTAACATAAACCTCTATTCCAAA
Organism: Sequoia sempervirens; assembly: GCA_007258455.2. Classification (NCBI taxonomy): domain Eukaryota; kingdom Viridiplantae; phylum Streptophyta; class Pinopsida; order Cupressales; family Cupressaceae; genus Sequoia; species Sequoia sempervirens. The sequence continues at coordinate 5,607 of VDFB02372052.1, forward strand.
TTTTAGATGCACTCTACATCATACTATCCACTAATAACTTCATCTCCTAGAGGAAAACCAAGTCCAGAGAATGAGCACGAACCAAGTCTCGAATAGCCTTTTGTTTAGGGATTCTATTCATATCCCTCTGATTCCATGAAAAAACAATCATTGTGAAGGGTGAGAGAAGTGAGTATCCAAAGTCTTCATCGACCTAGACTCAACCAACATTTCAGTAGCCAACTTAACTTTTTCCTGATCCTTCTTCCTACCCACCTTCTGGAACTTATCAGTGGAACTCTTTTTTAGGGGCTTTTGTTGCACACCTAGAATAGGGGAAGAATCAAAAGCTTTTCTCTTGCTAGAATCTCTTGAACCCAAACCTCCTATAGGGCTTACACCAATTAGTATAGACCAAAGAAGTACTAGCCAACACACTGGGGTCCCCAAGACCAACCTTGGGGGAAGGAACAAAATAATCCTTCACTTCTCTAGGAGCCTCCACAAGGGCAAGAATTGAAGTCGTAACAACCATAGGCTCAAGATTATGAGTAGTAAAAGGGGGCATCCACATGAATGTTAGGAGATATCCCGTCCTCATGGACTAAGTCATCCAGCACATCAAACCTGTTAAACATCCCCTCCTCTTCGCATTTTGGAAAAGTGCTCTCCTGATTTCTGCTCTTAATCCATCTTTATCTAGAGTCACCCCCTACATGGGCCCTTTTCCCTTTTCAAATCTTGAATTTGATGGTGCCATCCCAGTGCTCGAGTTATCTGCACTAAGAGCATGAGTACACCTCCTATGAAGATGACCATACTCATGTTATAAATGACATCTAAATGGTAGGGTTTCATAATCTAACAGCTAAGTCCAGGAACTAGACCTCACTGTTAGATCAATAGAGCCAGACATAGGCTATCTCAAATCAATCTCCACACAAACATGTGCATAGAAAAAGATCCTATTCTCCAAAGTCTATTGAGAGGGGCCAATCAATCTTCCCAATGACATGGCAATAGACTGCAATATATCTCTCCTCCAACATTCAAGCGGCAACCAAGAAATAAGAACTCAAACTGAGACCTTGGAAGACAACTCTTCTACCCAATAAAAGTCTGCATGTCATGGTTTAATGAATAGTCCAAATTCATTATAAAAGTATGGGCCACCCTCAAACACCTTATTTCAATCTAAAATGCATGAAAAATCCACCAAGAAGAAATTATTCATAGCTAACAAGACCTTAAAATTCCCCTCTGGGTTCCAAGTCCGCTGAATCTAAGGGTCAAGGAAAGGAAGAGAGATGCTCATCCCCAAAAACTTGAAGATTAAAGCATGCTTTCTAAAATATATTCTAAATCCTCTGCAACCTTTTCCCTTTGAATCACCCCCACCAAGTGCACTTGAGCCCTTTCCAAACATCAATTAACCTTTTACACTTTAAAACCACTGATCCTAGACAAACCCACACTAGAAGAAGACGGATTGGGAACCCCATCCCCAACCTCCATCATAGAATTGTCTCCCTTCACCTACTTCAACCCATCATGGAAAGCCATGAGGGTCGTACCCGACAGCCCTAAAAAAACACCACCTCACACCAGAGCCTAGTCGCTTCAAACCCTAAAGCCACTCATTCAACACAAAAGCAAGCCAAATTCAAAGGGTAGCTTCCCCTCCAAATGAGCCCAACCACAATAGAAGGCTTTTAGATAAATCCCCACATAGACACAAACCAACTTGGATCAAAAAATGCACAACAAAAGTAAGGAAAAATAAGAATAGACAATCAAAGAAACCCCATTATAAACATCAAGCGTCCCCCCACTCAAGAATGCAACACCACAAAGCTAATCTGAAAGAAAAAACATGCATGCAAAGGTAGATTTGGGCATGCAGGCCAGGCCTCAAAGGCCGCAAACACCCAACACTTGAACCAAACCATCAATGCATGCCATCTTAAGCAATCAATCAAAATGAAAATAGTTAACTTATGAGGCATAGTTAACATTTATCTAAAGACCTTGGTTTGATTCTATAATCATATAGTTGGTGTTTTAGTCATGGTTGATGTTGAAATTCTAGTTTATATGGATACTATCATGAATTATGAACATAATGTATGATGTGCATATTTGTTTGCTTATAAATAATATAATATAATATGTTCATATAATAAAAGATATTTTATCTTAAAATGTTTTGGTTAAATGTTTAATTTTTGCAAAAATAAAAATAAAATAAATGTCTTTTATGTTAGATTTTATAATTATATGATGTTAGAAAGTTTCAATACTGATATTTATTTAATATTTTATTATAATTATATGATGTTAGATAGTTTCAATACTTATATTAAGATGTTGCAGGTAGGCAGCCCAGGTTCCTTAAGAATTGCAGACAAAGTCAAAAGTTAAATATTTAATTGTTGAATTTTAATTTTAGAAAGGGGGGTTCAATGTTAAGTGTAATTTGATATTTTTATCATTTTGTTTATTTGTAGAGGGTAATACATTTTTAATTGAATAATTTGATCATTTGGTTTATGTTTTGAGGGAAGTTGAAGAGTTGGGAAGGATTCTATTTTAAGGGGAAATTAGTATGGTTGTCCCCCCCCATCGTTTCACTACATTTTTTTCATGTTTTGGGAAAATCAATTGGTGTGTAAAAGATTGCTGCTCTTTTGGGTATTGGTTGGGTAAAGTTGTTGCTTCTTGTGTTTTGGCTGAAAGGAATTTAATAGAGAGAAGGTATTGAATACTTTACTCTGGTTATTGGGCTGATCCTAACTTAGATAGCCAAGGTAAGCTTTGAGTTTTAGATTTGAAGTTTTGATGTGGTTTTTGTTTGCAGATAGTTTTTGTTGTTGTGTTGGGAATCTATATTTTTTTCATTGATGACGAGTCTAGATTGTGATAAGGGGATTATGGGTGTGAATAAGGAGTGGATCTCACCTAAGGGCTAAGAGCCTCCTTCATTTGGGGTTAAGGAGGGGGTTGAGCCTCTCTTGAATATTTTTGATAAAATGTGTATATATATGTGGCAATGGGTGAAATGGGGTGTTTATGGTGTATGGAGTGGTTGGTTGTGGCTCAAGTATTATGAAGGGGAGGTTTGGATGATGGATAGAGTATGGGTGGAGCCTCTCTTGAATATTTCCATATCTTTTGTTAAATTGAGGATGTTTATCTTTATGCTACATGCAAATTCGACCTTAAACCAACTAAGTGAAATTATTGACAATAAATTTTATGTTATCTCATTATCTAAAAATAGAAAGAATCTATTTTATTTTTGGATAGGACCGTTGGGAAAAATCTTTATCAAATTGTGTAATGAAATATGTTGTTGTTTTATGTTAAAATATTCCTTTGGCCTTGTTGCATATGTGTAGACTCTTCAACTTCATTTTAGATGTATGATTAGGTAACTATCTTATTTGAAGAAGTAATAAACCTCCTATGTCTATTGGAGATATAATCTCACCCGCTCCATTTAATACCCCTACTATACTTGTTAGATCTACATGCTCTCATCTATGTATAATTGTAGGATATCTCAACATTGAAGATAATCTGCTATCATGTCTACATTGGATCAAAAATTGGTCCCAACATTAAAGACAAATTTAATAAGCTAGCTTTTGGAAAAGGATACGAAAAGATATGAAATGATTTTTGTGTAGGTCTCACACATTTTTTGTGTGAAATGAAATATATTATTTTATGTTTATGTTGAAGTCTCTAGAATATTCTTTTAGGTTTTATATTTGGTTGCTTTTGTTTTAGTATAACTGAGGAGATAAGCTCAAAAAAAGAGCAGAAAAGAAAGCAGAACTCTATAATGAAAGTGATGATGGAGTTGAAGCTCTATAAAAGAAAACAAAATTTTGATTAAATATAAAATTACAATGTTGCTATTTTGTTACTAGTTTTTAATTTTGTTCTCCTCTGTATCTTCTCTATAATGGTGTTTAATCAAATTGATTTGAAATCTACTATCAGTTTGTGTTTCTATATTTTTATCTTTCTCTTTTAAATCTAACATCTGGTATGAGAGCTTATGGTAGAAGATCTTGAAGATGTGAGCAGAAGTTTGTTGAAGAAGTCAAAAATGGAAGGAGCTTGGTCAATCTGAGCATAAGACCTTGGAGAGTTATAATCTGTGAAAAATCAAGTGTTTGACTATGGTTTGCAGGAGAGATTTTGCAGTGCTCTAATCCTCCTTTTGTGGTCTCTAGTCTATAAGATATGTTCTTTGCCCTTAATTTTGATGACTGCAATGACTATATATTTGAATATGGAATGAAATCAGCCGCTTTGTGGTTTCATTTGGCTTAAATTGGGTAGCTTTGAGTTTAGATCTTTAATGGCATTTAGGGTTTTTCAATAATGAGATTTGGGTTAGCTAAAAGTAGGTTTTAATAGTTGTAAAGGGGTCTATTTGATTCCATCATGGAAAAAAGAGGGTGTTGCTTCTTTGCTACCCCCGTGAAGTGAAAAGCTTCCTTTTGTGAGATATGTATATCAAAGCTAAAAGGAGAGGCATTACAACCCCACCCAAAGAGAACTCAAAGAGTTTAAAATTTTGTAGGTTTCAAAAGTAGATCTTGGGAGTATAAAGGAGATCTAAGATAAAGGCGATCACTACCACCAAAGGAAAGTCCCAACTTGTGTAGCAATGTAAGAATTCATCAAAGGAAGCAAAGGTTGCTATTGTCCAAAGAGGAAGAGATTGTTGTTTGGAGATAGTCGTTATTTTTATCAGGCACATGATTTGGTAGAAATCGTAGTAGAAAATTCAAAAGGGGTTTATTAGTTGATCGCTGAGTTTGTAGTTTTTTAAAAAAGCCATATTTGTTGTCTCAAAAGTGGTCATTGTTGATTGCTAAGAAATTGTTGATTTGTGATGATTTTTCAAATGAAGGGTTTAAAGAGAATTGGTAAGAGGAAAAGAAGTCAATGGTTTGTTGAAGCCGTCAAAAGTCACAAGAACCAGATTACAAAGAATGTTGAAGAGATAGCTGAAATCGACATTGCCATATCACAGACTGAAGCATCATAGGAAGATCTCTAGTTGAAGAAATTAAAAGTTGCATCAGAATTGAAGTGGAGATAAAAGAAGCATTGGAATATATATATGGGTTGTTGTTATGTGTACCCACCAAAGGAGGTGTAATCAATCAAGAGAGGGAAGAATCATTGTTTGACTCTATTGACTTGAGAGAGAAGGGAGCCATGATTTGTAATTAAAGATTGAGGGTTTTGTGAAAGTTTCTTGTTAGGCCATCACAAAATAAAGGAGATCATAGAAGCTAAAGAGAGTTGCTAAGAGGAATTCGTTGGAGGATTACAGCAGTCAAAACAAAAGAAGAAAAGCCGCCTAGAGATTTGGGTGAAGTCATAGAAAGCTAATCATTGAAGAAAGGAGCTAGTCGCTAGAAGAGGAAGACTATGATCCACCATTGACTGGGAACCAAAAACAACAGTCATAGCTATCAAGATATTTTTTGTCAAGGAGAATTTGTTTGAAGGGTTCATAGCCTTTGAAAAGGCCACAACATTTTTTAAATCAAAGAATAAGAAGCCTCAGAAGAAGGCCATGAGATTTTAGAAGTTGCACATTAGCCTATAAGAAGAAGAAGTTGCCATTCAAAGAAGTCACTACTTTTGTAGCAGTCCTAGAAATTGTTCCCAAACAAGGAGGAGATTGAGCAAATGAAAAAGGTCAAAGAGATTTGAAGATCGTTATTTTTTCAAGACGAATCTATCATTGCCAAGTTCTAAAGTTTCAAGAAGATTGGACTCATTGAAGTGCAAGAAAATTTCTAGTGAAAGTAACAAATGTACATGCATGGCTATTGAAAAGAGGCCAGTCCAAAACTATGGAAAGTTTAGATTAAAGACAAACTTGTAAGAGAATACATCTACATAAGGATTGATTTGAGAGAAGAAAACACTCAAATTTGAAAGAGATTGGGAGAGAAGAATGAAGACTTCATTGACAATGTAATCACAACTGTAGTTGTTGAAGGATTTAATCAGACAAAAGAAATTGTGAAGAAATAGAGTGAAGGCACACGAAGCCTATGAAAGATAAGCCTCTGTAACGAAATCAAGTAAGGTAAGTTAAAGTTGTTTATGATAGATGGGAAAAGTAGGCAAAAGAGTTAAAAAGGAAAATGAAAATTTAGTAATTGTAAAAGATGTCTTTGAAGAAGAGTTGTTAAATGTTAAGAAATGTAATTCAGAATTGGTAGCAAGTTTGAAAAAAATAGTAAAAGAGAAATATGAAATCATATGTGAAAATGATGCCTTGAGTAAAAAAGTGGGTGAAGTCAAAAGAAAAAATACATAATTGGAAGAGAAACTAAAATTGTCTTAAAAAGAAAAAGAAGAAATACAAAACAAGATGAATTTTTTTGAAGGTTTGGAACAAAAACTGAAAAAATTAGAAGAAAATAGTTTTCAAAAGGATGAAATATTAAAATTGTAGCAAGAAAATGATTGCTTGAAGACAAAGCCATTTGTCTGTGATATTTCATGTGATACAAGGGTATGTCCAGGATCATGATGGGCCAAAAAGTGGCAATATGATGGGTATGTGGCTGATGGTTTTTTTTAACCAAAAATTGATGAAACGAAAAGGGTTTTTAAAGGATATAAATTATGCTTTACTTTGAATTTAATAAGTAATTATTATTCATTTTCTACTCAAATTATGAATAAAGTCCTAATTGATAGGTTGATTAAAAAACATCTATAGGTTTCAAATGGTATCACATTTTTTGAATCCAAAAATTGTGTCACATTCTATGGTTCACATACTATAGGATTAAAAAAAAAAAAATGAATTTCATGAATTTTTGACCAAGTTAAGGTGGTCAGACATACGAGTTTTTTATATTTTTCAAAAGTTGTTATAAAAAATTCATAATTAATTATTTACTTAAAAAAAAATTACAAAAAAATATGCATGACATTGGGACATGAGTCCTCTACTTATATCTAATATATATATATATATATATATATATATATATATATATATTATCATTTTATTGTGGTTAGGGTGGTCAGACAGACACCTACTTTTTTTTTCCTTGAAATTTAAGTACTACTGCATTAAAATTTCAAATTTTTGCCAAATAGATTTATTTTGTAATGCCCCGCCACGCAACCCTAGGGGAAATTGCAATTTACTACACAAACTAACTAATTTTTTTTTAAGAGAACAATTAACATGAAAATTAATTAACCATTGCCAACTAATCCCCTAAGGTTATGAGACTGAGTTACTTAAACCCCAAAAAGAAACATGAATCATAAGCATAACATTTAAATACTTAAAGAAATAAGATCACATACATTCCATACATAATAATTTACATCCAAGAATATGAGATACCACTTGATTCCAATAATATAATTTACAACATGATTACAAAACTCATTCCTCAAATGAGATAAATCCAATAATCATGATTACATATTAAAAATTCCACCTCGATAACAATGAGGGGTAATAAAATACAATATTAATTGAAATGAATAAAGCATGAAAAGATACTGGAATCCACGAGCTCTCCAACTGGAAATCTTGTCCACACAAACAAGAAGACAACCCAATGGATTAAGGTGCACATTCCACCCAACCGTGTGAAACCTAAAGGCTCACGCCCCATGCTAGGAGATAGTAACCAGGAATTCCTATACAAAACCATCTACCTCTAGACACAGGTTAAAACGTCACTGGAATGAAACAACTACATGTACAACATCACTTAGCACAAAGGTTATAATGCTTCCATAGAACAATGATCATGAACATCATCTGTACACCACACAATAACTGACTGACTGATGAAGTAGGAAGAGTGTCATACATAAATTGCCATGAGTTACCCTAGCTCAACCTTCCTAGGCTACCCGACCCCCATCATGGGTTACCCTGGCTTGCCTCTACCGTCTGTTGGACCCTCATGCAAAACTATGCATCTCATCTCATCTCGAGCCTTAAAAAACACATGCTTCATGAGAGAGGCATTCATTATTTTTATTAGTGTGAAAGAGCCCCATTAATTCTTTTAAATTATCTCTTGATTAAACCCTAGGTGAGTTACCCTAGCACCCCTTTGTGTGCTGGATCCCCACAAAGAGCCACTCTCCTATCAACAACACATATGGTACAAAACCACAATCCAATGGGAAAAATAGATAAAATGACCTCTCCAATCCAAGGAGGCAACATGTAACAAAACCCACTCCAAACACTTGGAGGAATACGAAATACAAAGTCCACTCCTTCCAAAAGAGGCATAGACCACAAAACCACTTCTAAACTCAAGGAGGGCACAAACCACTCCCATTCGTGAAAACTAGGTACATTAACAGAATACCTCAATACACACTACCCAAGGAAAAATAAAAGTGTTTGGCATCGTAATACCCCTATCCTCTAGAAACCTCTGGAAGACTTAGATAACAAATGACTCAACTTTCCGACATCAAGAAAGAGTGAAAACATCATTTCAAAAGCATTTCCAGCAACTTAATAAACTAGTGTTAGGGTTTCCTAAACCCAAGCCAAACAATGACATAGTGCATGTAACCAATTAATTATTTAACAATATTTGCACACTCAAAAGTAAATTAAATCACTTGGCCACATTATGGAATTTTAAATTAATAATTTAATTCTAATTGCCCAATTATAAATAAGGATTAAAATAATCTCTATAAATAAAGCCATTTGCTTATAACATCCACTTTTAAATAAATCATTTGATTATTAAAAAACAAATTTCTAAATAAATCAAAACATTTGATTATAATATCAATTTGTGCATCTATTAACTTAAAATAGCCATTTCAAAATGAATATATTTAAATATCAATATGTATTAAATATTCATATAAAAACACATATATCTACTCCATGTATATATACAATTACATGTATATATATGTTTAAATATTTTAATACATTTAAATCAACCAATTAAAAATCCACATTCCAAATTAATAAATAATTTAATTAGAGAATTAAACACATATATATATATATATATTAAATAATATATACAATATATATAATATATATTTATTAAAAAAACATATAAATATAAATAACGATATATATATAGATATATATTTATATAAGAATTTATATTATAAAATAAAATATTTTTTTAAAGAAAAGGTCCAAAGCTTTGACTGCTGCGCAACCCCCAAATAGGGGACACAACCCCCGTGGGGACTGTGTAGTAGCCCCTCCCCTTTGGGGGAGTCGCTGCCTGTGGAGGCAACGCTTGCTGCCTCCACAGCCAGCATCTCCCTCATGGGGGCCGACTATGGGGGAAAGCCTCCACCCCCCATTAAATATATATATTTTATTATATATATATTTTTTAAATCATATTTAAAAAAAAAAAAAAGACAGTCCCTATTCTGGTTCTTTCCATAATGAAAAATTTTTGACAATGAAAATAAATTTATAATTTTTTTTTTATTTTAAAAAGAAGAACCCATAGTTTATATGCCAAAAGATATATGTATATATATATTTATATATACATAAACTAAAATCTATTTCTCAGTCTAAATTGGAAAAATTATCAAGAAAATGAAACACAACATTTAATTTCATAAAGAACATAATGAACAATTTTCCAGATTCACAAGATTTTCTAATTTCCCTTTGTTTCTTTCAAATTTCTATTGTTAAAATAGAAGATTTCAATTGCAAGTTTTTTTTATTTTCTAATAGCAATCTAATTTATTCTTAAGATTTAATCAAGATTTCAAACAAAGAATTTGCAAACAAGATTTAAACTGAAAATACAAATTTATTACACAAATAAATAAAGAAATCCTATGATCTGAAGCTTGAATGAAGAGTTTGAGAAGAAGATGAGTTGCAAATTTCAACTCCTACAAAACTTTTCCAAAATCCCAAATTGCATCCACAAAACTTGAACTCTTCTTCCAATTTTCCCACAACCAAATTTCAAGAATACAAAAACCTCCCTAATTTTTCTCCAAATTTGGTCAATATCCCAAAAATATCCCATCCACCAAAATTTATTGCAATTTTGGAGATATTTTCAATTTTTTTAAATTTAAAACAATTTTACTTTCTAAATGATATTTCATGCATTTTTCAAATTTTCATTCAAAACAAAAGCATTTCAAAGTTGCAAAGAATTTATTTAATCTAAAATTTCAAAAAGTGAAATTTAAAACACATTTTTATTTTTTATTTTAATTATACTCTAATTATCCAACATGACTTCCATTTCTATTTTAATTTAAATCTAAATATCTCATAATGCCAAAACAACTAACTTTATTTAATTTATCACCATTACTCTAATTGAACAATAGACTAAATCTAATTTTATTAATTAAATCCAATTAATCAATAAAATAAATAACATTTCAACATTACAACTAGATATATTTAATCATCATTTTAACTACACCCGCCATTTAATAACCTTTAAAATACGAAATTAAATAAATAACCAAGGAGGAATGAACTAAATTAGACAACTAAACCCGACGACAACCCGACGACACGCTATGACTAGGGTGATGGCTTGGCATGGAAAACCTAGCTACTATCTCCCAATCAATTACCGTTGGTCACTGGACATGCTCAAACCTGTGAAATTAGGTGGAGTCGATGTCATGTACCTATCAACCTGCAAACAAGAGTACATCGAATAAGCATATATATATAATATGATCAGACACACCGTGAAGAGGAAATCTCATAATCGTAGGGCACTCACAAGTGAGTGATACAATCCCATCCCCTTCACCAATACACACTAACTAATGATTCTAACATCAATTATATGATCAACAGTATAAAACATTGTTAAATCAAACATCTTCTAAGTTAATCTAAAACATGCCATAAAGATAACATCAAAATAAAATAACATCACATCAAAATATAACATTCACATCATTTAACAATTGCAATCAAAAGTAACCAAGTTCCAAAGTCAAAGCATAAACAGAGACAACATACAAAGAACACTGCTGAACAAAAGAGCCAAAATGGAGGGGTATTACATATTTTCTTTTTAAATAAACCTAGTAGTTTAGAAACTACATTCAATTTGTTACATATTCTATTTTTACATATTTTTGAAATAATATAGATAACTTATTCAAATTTTTACATCAAGCTCACTAATTTTGATTTTTCTAAATTTTTTGCCACTTAAGGGCCTGTTTTTTCCATGATAATCCTGCACATACCCACAAATGATTTGTGTTTTGATCAATCAAATGACAAGTGTAACTTTGCTGAAATATTTTATGAAGAAGAATGCATTGATGAAGATGAACATGCTAATGAGTCTGAATTTTATTTTGCAAATGTTATTTGTTTTGATGACAATATTGGTATGAAAATTATGAAAATAATGGGATACAAAGGAGAAGGATTAGGAAACAATGGAAAATGAATGATAAATATTTGATTGAGCCAATAATGAGGCCAAAGTATGAAGGTCTCGGGTATGTCCCAGGAAAAGGGAATGATCCTACAAGAGTAGATAAATTTGTTTGAGAAGTGAAGAGTGTTGAGTGTACACATTGCCATAGAAAAAGTCATACCAATGATAAGTGTTGGAATTTGCATCCTTGCAGTATATGTGGATTAAAGAATCATTGTGAGAAAATATGTTAGAACAAAGATTGGAAGAATGAATCAATGACATATTGCATAAGAATGGATTGTGGATGGGTCTTTGGACCAAGTTGGAAGAAGCTTATAGGTATGTTCAAATGATTGTACAAATTTTCATTTGTGAAAATAATAATAATCATAAAGGGTATGAATGTTCAAAAGGAATAACAAATGTTTTGAGTCAAAACAAATTGTTTTCCAATGAGACATTTATAGATTGTGAAGATATTGAAAGTCTCATGTTGATATTTTGAAACAAAGAGTTGGATAAACTATCGCAATAGTTGAAAAAGCCAAACAAATAGCATAATCATTGAGAGTTGAAAATGGTTTGATAGTTTTTTGAAAAAAAAAAAAAAACACGGTTACAAAAAAAAAAGTTAGAAGTGCAAAAAGAAGCCACAAGAGCTTCCAAGTTTTGAGTGTTGAATGCCCCATATGCAAGGGGTCATATTCAAGGAGATTTAAAGATTTAGAGAAGTAGATGAAGTTATCGTTGCAAAATTCAAAGTTTGATACAACAACAATTGTTGAAGAAACAATCAGTTAAAAAGATTGTAGATGCTAAAGCATTAGTAGAAAGGAAAAATGAAGAATCTCCAAAAACTTTTAGCATAATAGTTACTCCAGAATATTTATAGTAGCTGCGATGTGCGAGAAGTTTTTACTTTGAAAGACATTGCTCCAAAAATTTAGCTCCAAATTTTTTAAATGGCTCAGGATTAAGTTCAGAAGAAAAGAAAGAAATAGAAAAAGGACGTAAGTCAGTTGAATAGATTTTGTACAGCAACACATAGATATCACATCATTGATACTGTATTAATCAATAAAAGAAGTCAACAAAAGTGAAGTTTCTGCCAAGCAGAATGAGAAATGCAGGTCACTGTAAATCAGATGAAGACACGGCCATGATAGAAGGAGATTGTTGTAGAAATAGCCAAAAAGATCCAAAGTCACAATAAAAAAATAGGAAAAGAGCAACACAGCTCTGCAACAAGCAAGAACATGGTGTAAGGAACAAGATAGAGCATCAAAGCTCTGCTATAATTTTTCAATCTGAAATATAAATATGATTGTGTTTATCTATGTGTTTTCAAGCATGGAAAGAGCCACAACTCTCAATTCTTTTTATACAAAAATAGGAACAAGCAAGAAAGAGGAGTTTATAAAAGTATCAAAAGATCTTAGGAGAGTCCGAGTTGTATGAGATCATAAAAGGTCAATTGAAGTTGTCAATGAGTAAAGAAATACCACAGTCAAGTGCCACAACATTTATAAGTAATGTTTTAAATAGAAAAAAAGGATGCTCTGGAAGTTTCAGAACCAGAAATAAAGATGGATGCTCTAGAAGTTTCAGAACCGGAAATGAAGAAGGATGCTCCGAATTTTTTTGAGATGAATGATCACAGTTGAGATTAAGGGGGAGTGAAGAAGATATAAATTCACCTGCTCCATTTAATACCCCTGCTATGCCTGTCAGATCAGCATGCTCTGTATCATCTACATATCTACAGGATATCTCAGCATTGAAGACAATCTACTATCGTATCTGCATTGGATCACAAATTGGTCCCAGCATTAAAGACAAATTTAATAAGCCAGCTTTTGGAAAAGGATACACAAAGATATGAAATGATTTCTGTGCAGGTCTCACATGTTTTGTGGGTGAAATGAAATATATTATTTTATGTTTATGTTGAAGTCTCTAGAAGATGCTTTTAGGTTTTATATTTGGTTGCTTTTGTTGTAGCGTAACCGAGAAGGAGATAGCTCAAAAAAATACCAGAAAAGAAAGCAGAACTCTGTAATGAAAGTGATGATGAAGTAGCCGAAGCTCTGTAAAAGAAAGCAAAATCTTGATTAATATAAAATTATAGTGTTGCTATTTTGTTACTGGTTTTTTATTTTGTTCTCCTCTGTATCTACTCTATAATGGCGTTTAATCAAATTGATTTGAAATCTGCAATCAGTTTGTGTTTCTATGTTTTTATCTTCCTCCTTTAAACCTGACAATTTCCTCGTTAGAATAAAATGTTCAAAAGAACTTTAAAAATTTGCACTCTTTTATTTGGATATTTTCCTGAAAAGCTAATCCAAACGCATTTGTGGGATTTCTGGAATGTTCCTATGTTGATAATTGATATTAGTTATAAAATCTCACAGATGACTTATAGTTAGTAGAGATTTGGTGAATAGAATATTGTCATATAACTTTTAAGATTCCTTAGTAATCAAGAATTTTTGTTACAAGATTGTGTATTTTCTTTTCACCTAGACCAGAGGTTCAAATAATGCATTAATTATTGGTATCATATCCCTTCGTTATTTACCCTTAGGCATTATAAATTGCAGCTTTATGCAATTATTTCATTTGGTTCACATCTTTAACGCATTAAATTTTCCTTTATATTCAGTTAATGAGCGACAAAATTGTGAAAATTCTATTGCAGTTACTGATTATTAATCTCCTATCTAATACAGAGATTATTTGACTCTGAAAATTAATTCTCAGCAAATATCGAAAAATAACACAACTGCAACTTCACCAATAAAAACTCACAAGAATAGAGAAGAAAACATTCACAATAATGAACCTGATATTTTTGGATAATTATGCATGGAAAAACCGAGAAGAAGAAAACCCACTTGCCAGAGATGAGGAATTATATTAAACTTCAGCAAATTAGGAATACAAAAACTGCTTGCCTCTTACTGGCAGAGCTCCGGCAATATTCTTCTCCGGAAATTCTTCCCTCAATTTCTCCTGCTGAAATTCCACAGCTGCTATCCCCAACGCTATCACTGCGCCCTTGCTAACTCTGCAAGACTATTTGCTCTCACTGCAATTCTACTTGCTATCACTGCAAGTCTACTTGTTGTTGTTGTTCTCCAATTGCCCATTGATCCCCTTTTATACTTTTCTCATTGGAAAACCAATGGCCATGATTTAATCTCAATCAA
>VDFB02372053.1:0-35057 GCA_007258455.2 Sequoia sempervirens
AAATTGGTCCCAATTCGTGGATGGGATGATGGATGGATGAAGATTCGTGACGTGGCTAGTTGTAGTATTGACATTGGTTTCATCATAAGGATTCTTCGTGCTCCCTATGTTGATGTTTGTTTGAGACAAAGTTGCCCCCAGGATGGTGGTAGTAGTACCTTCATGCTTTGATTCTGCTTGTTCTGAGAGCTTTTGTTTAGAATGAATTCTCTGATAAATGACCACCGTAGGTGACATTGTTTCAATTTGCTTCTCTGCTAACTTTGAAATATCCTGTTCTATCTGACTTGTTTCCTTGAGTGGATAATGCTGGTTATCTTCATACATGTCTTCAACCTAGATTTTAGATATATCTAATCTCGATGTTGACAACCTAGTTTGATTGTAGGAGTTAATAATTTGTTCTTCTTGTGCAACAAAATCTTGTTCTAGACGAAGATCATCTATGTGTCCATCCAAAGAAAGCATCTCATGGGTAGATGGAGGAGTATGTGCTACATGGATATGATCATCTTGCATAGATAGGAGAGTGTCCATTAGATTGTTGTAGTATCTTGAAGATACAAATTCTTGATCGTGAATGATTTCAAAGTTGTTTTTGACATGCTTTAGATCAAGTTCCTGACATGGATCAGTTCCAAAGGATGGATTCTCTTGGATGTCATCATTAGACATGGGGAATAGCTCAATATCCTCTTGATCTTTGAGTGAATTTGGATCAAGTGTTGAGTTCAGGGTTCCTTCGGTATCTGTAAGCATGAGGTCAAAGGGGGTCAATATGTCTTGGAAAGGACCATTGCTAGACTTTGGTGAACGATTTTGATCATGCTTTGGAATGAATTCTTAAGATATGTCCTCTAACTCATTAGGCAATGTAGAGACATTTTCAACATGATTTTCAATATGATCATAGGTCAATTGATCATGCATTATGTCGATAGGATCAAACAATCCTAACACTCCTTGAAATAGGTCACTAAAAAGTGGCTCTTGATGTATGGTGAAAAGTGGCTCTTGATGTATGGTGAGTTGGTCATCATATTGTGTAGATACATCCTCAATGTGGTCCTCAATGGAGAGGTTTTGATCATTGTTTTCGACAATTGTGGTGGAGAGATTGTGAATGTCTTCAACCATAGAGTCAAGTGATGTTGATATTTCTTGAATTGGCTCATTGTCAAGTATTGTTGGTGAATTTTGATCGTGATTCAAAAATGACTTTTGACATATGTCGATTTGATCATTGGATGAAGTAGACATAACTTCAAGGTGCTTAGTGATGGATTGATCTTGATCCTTGTTCTCAACAGTTGTCATTTTTTGTGTTTATGCTTGTGTTTGTTGAGTAGCTTGAGAGGCTTGTGGAACCATCTGATATTGTTGAAGCATTTTTTGGTAGGCTTGATGTGCTTTTAGTACGATGCTACGATATTGACTTATTGCACTTGGTTTTGGCGGTAGTGGTGGTGTATTTGGAATCGTGTTGGATGTAGTGCCAAGTTGTTGAGATATGCTTAGAGTGATCAGGGGTGTGGTGTTTGGAATGATCGAAGTGATAGGGATGATTGGGATGAATGAGGTGATAGGCCCTTGGGAGACCATATTTTTATTGGTTGGGATCATCATTGTTGTTTGATTGGATACCATCTGTTGGTGCGATGTCGATGGTATATTCAAAGGATTTGATGTGATGGATTTATTGGCGTTATGTGGATTGATTTGGATGGAGTTATTAGTGCTAGGTAAAGGGGGAAGACCTAAACCAAGGAATGATGTTGGTATGGGTAATGGTGGTGGAGATGTCTCTTGGTGCAAGGACTCAACTATTTTGCTAAGTGTAGCAATTTGATCTAGCCAAATTTGTTCTCGATTTCGATCTTAACTCCCTTGATATAGTTGATTTGGCTTGTGTTTAAGCAGATTTGTTTGATTTTGGAAAATGTTCTCATTTGGGATGACACTTAAATTTGGCATGATAGATTGACCATTGTTCATGTTTGGAATATTTGTATGTTTTGCAAATGTATCTATCCCAAAGTTTGTTGGATTCATGTTTGGAAATCTTGTGTTTGGTACATTCTCATTTAGCTTGTAGGGATTTGGTGGGATGATGTTTTTCGTTTGAAGGCTAATGCATTGATTGTTCGGTTGGTGGATTTGTAGGTTTGGACTTAGATCTATCATTGGGAAATGTGTTCAAAACTTTGACTTGGGCATACTCACACTTGTTGTACCATTGACATTTGTCGAAGGTAATGATCCCATGCATGGACTTTGATAATTGATAGGCATTGTAAGGCTTTGAAGATTCAATTGATTTGGATTACCCAAGATGTATGGATCAAGTTTATATTCCATGTTATTTTTGTGTTTTGACCTTGTTGCAAAAGTGACCCCTAAGGTTCTTAGGACCAATGATGAGATGAAGGATGAAAGGTGGTGAATGATATGAGTGTTGAACGTTTAGGGACTTTGGATCAATGCTAGACTTAGGGTTTGATTTTGATTGGTTGATTTGGATAGTGAACTTGTAAACCCTAAGATGTTGGATGTGATCTTAGGATGAACTTTGTTCAAAGGATTGCTAATTCAATTAAATGTATGAGAAAGGATGCATTCCCACACACCTAATTAAACAAATGACTTTGATTTGATTTAAGGATGATTTACCCAAGTCTAGAATGATGTTTTGAAAGCTCTAAAGTTTGTTTGGTCGGATGGAGATGACAAATGTTTGGATGGATGAGGTGTTTGATTTGATCCTAAATGAACCTAAGAAGAACTTTGTTTACTAGGCCAAGGTATTGAAGAACACACTTTTCTCTAAGAGCAATCAAAAGACCAATGTTTGCATGAAAATCATATGACCAAAAGATATCAAGCACATGTGTGGGGTCCAATTTGTTATCTTTGCTTAATAAGCTCTTTTTACCACAAACACACTTCTTGATTAGGTTTCAAACTAAATGTCCAATGTCACAACTTCTTTTCATCCCACAAAGTGCTATGTGGAAGTTCCAAGAAATCAGGACAAGGGTTGCCTAATGTTGACCTTTGTAAGAGCAAATTAAGATGTAAACCCAATTACTTAGAAACCTCTAAGGAAATAATCCCAAGGGTAAGCAATAGTTCTTGGGTTTTGTCAAAGGTATTTTCTCTAACTAAGGGGTTTGAAATTTTGATGATGATGTTGAATGTTGGTTTTTCAATGTTTTTGATAAACGCACTGTGTTTTCAAACAAGCAATGTAACATCCTAGCTCAATTGGTACGTTTTTCTTGGTGGGCTTGCCTCATGCCCTTCGTAGTAGAAGAGATGAATTTACATGCAACCGAGGACAAAATATAAAGGTATGTTAAGAATGAAGTCTTAACCTTTATATTTCGACCAAGATCGGACATGGCAAGTAACTTCTTGGAATCTAAGTTCCAATGCCCCACTTTGATAAACTCATTGGATGGACTAGATGGCAACTACAAACAAGGTTCTTAATGACACAACATCAGGGACATGGCACCTTGCGAGCATCCAGCAAGCCACTAAAGGATTTAATCAATCCTACTAGGGGCTCTTATACGTTTTACGGTAGTACCCCATTCTGAAAGACACTGTACGGCTAAGGCCTACATACCATGAGGACTTGATGGTTTAGTCTTATCCATTTATATACCGGCCCGAATGAAAAACTGGTTGGAGTCGCCTTCGAGTTCTCCTTTCGGATGTGTCTCTTAGGAAGGCCCCTCTAAAGGTAAACAATAGCGAGCAAGCACATCTGTGGTTCGATCGACCTTCGTTTAGAAACAAAGGGAGAACACACGCGATATACCTAACTCACACTCGCAAAGTGTTTTGTTAAATTTTAAGCCCAAATCAAAGTGTGGAGGCAATCTTTTATGCAACTTTATGTCACCAAAAAGACTTTTGATTCTCAAGATCGTCGTGAGGCGCGAGAGAAGTGCATACGTCTTTTTAAGCGAAATTACTTTGCAAAAAATATTACAAAAACACGAAAGCATTTGTTCATTTTATGGCCTCAAAGCAAAGATGAATTCATTTTAAAGCACCAAGATGAAGTGTGAAATTTGTCTTGTTCGATTTTAAACCAAATCGAAAAGCTAGTAAGTTTCTAATGTTCAATTTTAGCCCTTTGCAACGAAAAATTGAAATGTTGTTTCTTTAGAGCCTAAAAAAGAGGTGAGTTGATTCAAAACAGAAAATTAAAGTGTATAATGGAAGCCTTAAGCATTAAAAAATGCTCTTTTGATTTCAATTTTTTAAATGTTGATTCCTTTAACTTCACTCTCCCTTGCTTTCACTCAATTGCAATGTTTGATTCCAATGTCAATCTCCACCTTTTTCCTACAAACACACCAAAATAAAATATTAGAAATAAAATGACCCACCAAATTAAGGACATAAATTGAATGTTAATAGTAGAAAGACCATTATCAAGAAAATAAACAACCTACTACATCCACCATTTAAATGTCATTCTTGTGAAATCATAAACAATTTAGATTTTTGAGAAGGAAAGATCACTCATTAAGTGCATTAGTTGGCTAGGTCATGTGATGATTGTATCTTGAACAAAAGTTAAAGATATGCAAACCTTTTAGTTTTAATTTAGAAATCAAAACTTTACTATTACCCCTTTGCAACAAATTTTAAATGCTTTCTTTTCCTTCATTAATGAAGTTGGGGGACTCAAACAACCCGAAGCCAATTTGAAACACCACCTTCCCTCAACTTGCAAAAAAGTAGGTAATAAATTAAAAGCTCATCAAAGATTTTCAAGAAGGGATCCACTTATTAAAATTCCACAATCAAGGCCTTGTCTCCAAATTTGTCAATAGCATTTAAAGTTAACCCTCTAGGTACTACAAATGTTCATGATATAAAATTTGTATGTAGCCCTTACCATGACTCCATCTTTACTTACCAATTAAAGAGAGCAGGTAAACCTTTAATGAATGGATATCAATGGTACACGACATTCATGATAGTAACTTAGAAAGATTTTGCTCAGATATCCACGACTTTGCCTGCAAAGAGAGGTAAAATGATAAACAAATACAAACATAAATGTGAATGACAGGTGTGAAACTGTATTCAACAACCTTTTCCAGTGTCAAAGAAATGAAGTAGTGTGTATAGGTGAGTGTTTGATGTGTAAATATGTAGCAACTTTAATGCTTGAAAAAGGTTGTGGTGTGGGTGGCATACAGACAGGCTAACATTATCAACTTCAATGTCCATATTGAATGTTTAGATATGATTCAAAATCTATTAGAATGATCAGAAAGATAATTAAAAATGCTGGCCAGTGGAAAGTATGGATAGAAAATTCCATTAGCGAGCCTAAAGCCACATCTAAACGCCTGTGACAAGCTTTTAGATTAAAGAAATCGGCTAGTGTGCAAAAACACTCCCACTAATTCAATGACACTTGACCATCTAGCTGCACTTTACTCCTATGAGTTGACTTGGCAATGTACCTGAAAGTAACGTGGTCTTATAGCTTACCCTAACTGCGGGATATGCGCAAAGTGAATCTAATGAAAAAGATTTTGAATCTTCCACACAAATACATCCAGGAAATAGCTGGTACAACAAGACACATGAACTGTGTGACAAAATGCCCAAGAAGATGATAGAAGCCTTAGGCGCTTTCAAGAAAAAGAAAGTTGTGAAAGCATAGACAAGACACATGAACTGTGTGATAGAATGCTTTAAAATAATATGGTCTCCTGGAATGCTATGTTTGGCATAATGTTCTCTCAGTGATAGAGAAGACAGCTTTGCACATTATAGTTTTTTTTCAGTGCTGGGGATGTCAGACTGCCGGGACAATGATTGCCAGACCTGCACAAAATAGATTCACTACCTGCACGCAAATATACTGTAACACTAATATCAATCAATTTATAATGCAAATAACATGAATAACATGCAGATTAAATGCTGAAAGCATGAGTGTTCACCGCCTAGTATTGAGTCTTTGGCCTCTCCACATCCATATCTTCCTTCTGCGCAATGATAGAGCTGGTCGCTTTGGCTTCTGGTGAGAAGACAACCTAGGCTGGTGGAGCGAATTACTCCATGTTGTTGCCAATCAACACGAGGATGTTTTGAAAAAGTGTAATAGCGTGTAACACGTGGTGGGCTGTCTAATGCCAGCTAAGTATGAAAAAGAGCATGTGGGATTTGTGCATTGGTAACCTTTACTAGGTGCCTAGACTCTCAAATATCAAGCAGGTGGACTCTTTAACAGAATGCATGACAAAAAAGTGTGTAAAGCCGAAGTGTCAACGTGGTAGTACATACTAGGCACGTTAAAAAGTATATGCCTTACGCCATTGGAATCTAGATCTGAAGCCAAGTTGGGGAAGGATGGACATGGTCAACTTTTTCAAGCGTTGGAGAGGTCTCAAGCTCCTGATCCAGGTATGCTGCAACGTTTTGAAGGCAGAATAGGAAAATATTAAAATTTTCTTCAACCTTGCCGGATTTTAGCTGTTATTAATGGAGTTCAACATCCATGGTTAAGCACCAAGATGCCCTCCTTCTAGCGCCATTTTGTGGACATCAAATCTGCAAATGGTCAGAAATCTTAACATAATAATATCATGCTTTATTCATTTCAAACACATTAAATTTAATATCCCTATGAAATACTTAACCATGTTAGAATATGCAAAACTAAATAGAATAAGAATAACTGATTGCAAGCATACACAAACATGATCAAAACTTTATTCCATATTGGATTGGTGCCATTGTTGAAAATAGCCCTTTCTCAATCCTTGATAGATAAGCTTAGATGATGATGATAAGATGGACAAGATTAGCTCTCCGTTTAAAGAGAGTAACCTTGTATGAGATTTTGGAGTGGACAAAATCAGTTCTCAGCTTAAGAGAATGACTTTGCATAAAGATTGTGAAGGATTTGCTTGAGGATGAAGCCTCTATTTAAGGATTTTCAAAATGCTAAGTGTTGAAGAGGGACCAATGTGGGACTAAGATTGGACCAATGAAAGAAGGACACTTGTCATCATGTGAGTGGTTGATGCATGTGCAAGATTTGGGAAGAGTGCCCATGAGAGGGAGAATTTGAATTCAAATTTGAGAGTAAATGCTGAGTGGGGGACAAGAAAATGAGCAATAAATGCAATGTTGGAGGACAAATCAACTTGCCTTTGAATTCAAAATTGAGGGAATATTCCCCATAAATGCCATGTTGATGGAAAATCTTGGATTTAATAAATCAATAAATTGATTTATATGTGCAAGTGGCTAAATCTAGAGAATGCAAGTGGGTGAGATTAGCATTAGATCAAGATTAATTAGCTAGGATGATGATTAGGATGAGTTTGACCTCTTTGACTTAGATATTTGATTTATTTAAATCAAGAAGGATGGAATATGCATTATGATGGATGTTTGATTTATTTGATTAAAAAGGTTGATGATAAGTTTGATTTATTTGATTTAAGCTGATGACTTTAGGAGATTAATGAGATTACCTGATGAATGGATGAAGGTGAACCTGATTAACTGAATGAGTGGATGCACGTGAAGCCTGATTTACTTGATGAATTCATAATGCTAATTTTGCGTGTCTACAGCGGCCAAAGTTTCAACATTTGAAATGATTGTTTCTAAAGTGTTCATGTCTGATAGCTCATTGAGTGTCTCATAGATTCGACATACATTTCTCAATTTGTCTAAATTTCTATGAATAGATTTGTATATTGTTGGCATGTTTTGGTTTGGAAACAATGGTCACGGTGAAGGAGGATTTGGAGGGTTTTCATGTTGAGCAGGGATTTTAAGCTTGTTGATTCATAAAAAGTTTCAAAATTAACAATGATTTTAATGCTATAAAAAACCTATCAAATATCCTATTTTTCACTAAAATTGAAAAAAAACAATACAAAACCAATACAAAATTGAAGAAGAACATAAAAATCAAAAAATACCTATCAAATTTGATTAAATTAAGCAAGAAGAGGCACCTACGAATGGATATTTGAGTTGCGAAGCTAAAAACCTGTGTGGACTCTGCTAAAAATGAGCTCTCGAGTTTTTGCTTTTCATTTTATGAAACAAGAAACAAATATCCATTTCAAAACCGATATCTATTTCCTCTATGTAGTTTTTTTAATATATGGTCGAGTCCAGATCCTGACCATATATTAAAAAAGCTATGTTTTTTGAAATTTAAGATATATCACTATTTGTGGTATAATATTATTATATAATGTATATCAAATTATATAATAATATTATATTATATTATTTATAATATATATATTATATTATTTATAATATATATATTATATTATTATATAATATTATAAGATTATAATATTATATTATATTATATTATATATAATGTATATATATTATATTATAATATAATATAATATAATATATTATATATTATATTATATTATATTATATATTATATTATATTATATTATATTATATTATATTATATATTATATTATATTATATTATATACTATATTATATTATATAATATATATATTATATTATATTATTATATTTATTATATTATATATTATATTTATTATATTATATATTATAATTATATTATAATACAATATAATATAATATTATTATAAAATAATATAATATAATTAATTTATTATAATATTATATAATAATATAATATAATATAATCAGTATATAATATTTAATACTATATAAATATATTATAATATAATATAATTATTATATATATATATATATATATATATATATTATAATATATATATATATCCAATGATAAATATATTAAAAAACATTAATATAAATATATTCAAAAATTATAATAATATATTAAATAAAAATATTGGTTGGCCTCAGACCCAATAGAATTTAAAAATTTAACCTATTTGAAATGGATATTCATTTCGAAACAAATATCTGTTTTGGTTTGATATTTGCTTTGGCAGTATGTACTTTCCACCCAAACCTACAAAAAGTCAGCGAAATTTCACATTTTTGGGCGAGTTAAAAGTGGCCTTTTTTTCATATCACCACATTTTGGACCCCCATGATCTTGCACAAATCCATCCATTTGAGTCAAGTACCTTCCATTCCAAGGACCATCTTGAGGTTATGCATATCAATCTATGTGGACCTTTGCCTACTTCCTTTCAAGGTTGTAAGTACTTTCAGTTGTTTGTGGATGATTTCTCTTGTAAGACCTAGATGTAATTTCTCATGAAGAAGAGTGAAGCCTTTTCCTAATTTCAAAACTTCTACCAGTGAGTTGTACGGGAGACAAGCAAATCTATTCTTCTCCTTTGCTCAGATCGAGTGGAAAATTCATGTCAAAGGAGTTCTTGGCATTCTTGAAGTTTCATGATATCAAACAACATTTAATTTTCCCCTATACACCCCAAAAAAATGGCATTACAAAGTGTTGCAATCAAACTATCATGGAGATGGCTCAATGCATTCTTTCCTTAGCTTAGTTGGAGGATTGATTTTGGGTAGAAGTAATCCAAATAGCTATGTATCTTCTCAATGGGGATCCTACAAATATATTGCAAGACAAGACACCCTAGAAGAGGTATGGAGTGGTTATAATCCTTCAAAATCTCATCTTAGAGTATTTGGTTGTACTACATATATGCATGTCCCAGTTAACAAGAGAGAGAAGATAGATCCTAAGAAACTCTAGTGCATATTTTTGGGGTATAGTACTACTTCAAAAGCTTATCATCTCATGGATCTTGAGACAAAATATTTTTTAGAGTCAAGGCATGGTATGTGATGAGTCATAATTTGACTTCTTACCACATAAGGAAGAGTCAACCACCTCTCATAGATTGCTCTCATAGTTAGATGATGAGAATGGAGATTCCTCTCAAAAAGAAGATGAACTACAAGGAGAGTTGTTTATTGATCTTGGTCCTTTGGAATGTCATTCTTCATCTTAGAAGCAACATCATTGTTTGAAATGGGTCCAAAGCACCATCAAGGAATCCCATCTAGATTCTCTTCCAAATCTCTCATCGAGAGTGAGAAAAAGAAGACAAGCAAGAAATAAGGTGAATCTTGCATTAATGAGTTCTATTTTCAATAGAATTAAACTTGATATAGTTTGAGAGGCCCTAAGTCAACCACAATGAAAGAAGGCCATGGATCTCGAGTATGATTCTTTGATAAAAATCAAACATGGGCATTTGCTGATCTTCTTGCAGGAAAGAAACCCATAGGTTGCAAATGGGTTTTCAAAACAAAATACAAGGAAGATGGATCCATAAAAAAATATAAAGCACAACTTGTTGGAAAGGGATATTCTCAACAAGAGGGCATTGATTATGAGGATACCCATACACCCACTGCAAAGCTGAAAAAAATCCTAGTTGTTTATGCATTGGAAGCAAAGAAAGGATGAAAGCTTCATTAGATGGAATCTATCAAGAGTGCTTTCCTAAATGGTGACCTATAAGTGGAAGTATACATGATCCAACCAAAAGTCTTCACTAATTAACATCATCCTCAAAAGGTATGTCATCTCATTAAGTCACTTTATGGGCTTATACAAGCCCCTAGGGCAAGGTACATAAAAATAGATGGTCACCTCTTGCAACATGGTTTCACTCGTAGCCGCTCAGACCCAAATTTGTATATTAAGAAGGTAGGCATAAAGATTTCCATTATTATCTTATATGTGGATGATATTTTGATCACGAGAAGCTTTCAAACAATCTCATTGATAATGTGAAGTATGATCTGAATAGATCCTTTGATATGACAAACTTGGGGCTACTTCACTATTGTATTGGCTTGGAGATATGAAAAATGAAGCATCACATTTTTATCTCATAGATGAAATATGCCAAGACACTACTAAATTTTTTTGGAATGTTGAATTATAAACCCATGTCCACTATAATGGAGAAAGTTTTGCAACTATCTCGATTCAAGGATTCACTGAGCAAGTAGATTAAACTCTCTATTGAAATCTTGTTGGAAGTATCATTTTCTTTACTTATACTAGACCAAATTTATGCTTTGCTATCAACTATCTTTCAAGATTTATGTAGGAGTAAAAGAAATTTCATTGGGTTATAGCTAAGCATGTTTTGAGATATG
This sequence comes from Sequoia sempervirens, assembly GCA_007258455.2. Taxonomy (NCBI): domain Eukaryota; kingdom Viridiplantae; phylum Streptophyta; class Pinopsida; order Cupressales; family Cupressaceae; genus Sequoia; species Sequoia sempervirens. The sequence continues at coordinate 11,136 of VDFB02372053.1, forward strand.
TTTGAGATACACTTGATTATGGTTTGGAATACAAGAAGAAACCCTAGTTCTTGCATGGATATGCCAACTTGAACTATGCTAGATTTGTTGATGATAGGAAGTCAACTACAGGATATGTTTTTCATCTTGGATCTAGACCTATTTCATGGATTAATAAGAAGCCAACTATTGTTTATCTCTCATCCAATGAGGCTAAATATCATTCCTCACAAGGAGTTTTATGTGAAGCGATTTGGTTACGTCAAATTCTAGGTGACATGGACATACCTGAAGAAAAGCCACCTATTATTTTTTGAGACAATCAAAGGGTGTTGAAGCTTGTGAATAATTCAGTGTTCATGAAAGAACAAAGAATATAGATGTTGAATGCCATTATATTCAAGAAGAATTCCTACACAATGTAATGTCTTGTATCCTAATTTTCCCTAGAATTCACCTATTGATCACAAATTGCCACAAATTAGGGTTATGTTTTCACCTTATTAAATAAATATCTCTTTAATGATGCAATCTTGGATTGGAATTTTGCATTCATCACATGAAAAATATATTTGAATATTTATATATGCTTGTTAGGGTTAGACAATTGCATCACATCCATAGGTTATCAACAAGAAAACATATTAGAATTTTGGGAGAAGGGACATGATGGGTCCACCCATAGCCATATACCAAGCCTAAGAGGGTGTACACCACAACCCTCCCACTTGGTGAATTTTATATGCTTTCCCCATCAAGGCCACAACTCTCGAAAGACACTTGCCATATTAAGGAGTTGGGTGGGGGTCGTAAGTGGGCTCTATTGAATCTCTGCATAACTACCACTCCACCCCAAGCCCATCCTACAAGATGGGTTTTAGACAATTAAGCACATCACCTACTCTATCAAAAGAAATAATTTATTAAACAATCTTATTATCATACAATAAATATGCATACATATGTAAATAATGATTACAAAAAAGATACACATGTGAATATAGAATATGTACATGGTAATAGCGATCTGTTGTGATGAACTGCGCTGATTCCTTTTATGTTCTATTATGTATGTGTTTTTACCTTAAATCGATGACATGTTCTTAACACTCAAAGGATATCATTATTGTAGATCAAAAAAATATGAAAATATTATCCATACTATATTAAAGCATCATAATTGCTTATAAGGTTCAATAATTGCTACAAGCATCATTATTACATAATTGTATATACTATATATATATATATAGTTATTTCATAATTGATCTCAATCTTCCCATGAACATATATATATTTATATATAAAGTTTATATATTTATTTGTATGTAACCATATTAAACTTACTCCCCTTATCATTTCTTTCCTTGTATATATCTCATCTTCTTCTTCACATATATTTCTTCTTCCACTTCTGAACCATATCATATTAATTTATCTGCTACCCATACTAAAAAATACTCATATTTTTATCCTTGGTTGTTGTTCATATAACTGCCTTCATATAAAAATGTATTTCTCCCCATCATTGTTCTATGTGAACTTATTTATATATATGTAACAATGTCCCATCTACTGATTATATCTTTGGAAGAATCATTGTTCTCACTAATCACACATACCTCAATCACTATGTTTTCTTTAGCACTCATAGGGATGTCGGCCAGCCTAAGACAAATATTTCTCCTCAGTAATGATGCTAAGACATGGGATTTTATGTGAGGAAGTCAACTTTATGCATTTTGATCATTAGGGAGTCGTCTGCCTCTTTAAATACTATGTGAGGTAAAATGTGTGAATAAACAAGATCACACAAGCAATGAAATGTATTACATTAGAATATTGAAGCACATAATTAATCAAATTTAAAACGTAATGAAATCACTAAAACCGTTCCATTGTTCTCTATTCTCAAGGATCCTCTAAATCATTAGTGCTCTCAGATTTGTATATTGCACTATGACTGTTTGGATGACAACCTAACAAATGAGATGCTATCTAAAATGCTACATGATTGATATACAAATGATATGATTCCAAGATTATGATGCTGCTGTAAATGAAAATAGTGATATGACAATGGATATGATAATAAAGATTATGCTGCAAATGTTGTATAAATGCTAAGATGATAGTGGAAATGAAAATACTAAACTAAGCCATTATTCTAAACTAGAATGATAAAACAATTGTAAATGCCAAATGCCTAAATGCTCTATGCTCAAACTCTAAATGATCAAAATGCTCTAATGTTATTTCTGCATAGTAGTTTTACTCAAAGATGGGATGTTAAATGTTGTAGAATGGGCTTGTATTTATAGGATTTCCAAAGCATCTTGTGATGTGACATCAATCAATGGTCAACATTTCAGCATGAGAGTTGAACGGTGGAGATGGAAGAAGTTAGAAAGAATCATGGATGTTCCCTTGACTGTGAACACCATGCCAAGTGTTTGAGGGAATAAAATGTGTGAGAAAGCCAAATGTCCAAATTTTGTTATGGAATTGGTTGAGGATAATTGCAATTTAAATATTAGACATATTTAAATTCATGTGACATTTGATGATGTAGCAAGAGGAAAAGTTGTAAACATGTGCCTAAATTCAAATTGAGAATTTAAATTTAGTGAGAAGATTATTAATTAAATAAAACAAACTATTGACATTTGTTTATTTAATTAAATTTAGAAGAATGTGATTTTAGATTGAAGAATTAGAAGAGTGTGAACTATATAAATAAATTTGGAATTTATTTATAAGTAGATGAATTAAAGGGGTTCATTAAGTAAATAACTTATATTTAATTAATTAATTGTCTTGAGCAATTTTAGGTGTATACATTTTTCCCCTCTTTGAAGTAATGTGTTTACATGTTGCTTCGAAGAAAAATTTGCTGTTGATGTCGACAATTTTTTTTTTGATGCCCTAGACGCTGATTTTCTGGTAATGACAAATATATGCCCCATCGGGAGATAAATCAATGAATTTTTAAATTTTTAGGACTTTTTGATTTTTTTTGAAATTTTGATGATTTTTCGATGATTTCAAAATTTTATGATCCAAAAGCGATTTATCTCCTGAAAACTGATGTTTAAATCACCAGGTGATGAAACGATTAATTAAGCCCCTTTGAAAATAAAGTAAATCAACCTCATTAAAATCCCACTTAATTAACCTTTAAAAGGTCAAAAAGGGTGTATTAAAAGTTTGTTTGTGCATTTGTAATTTGAAAATTGAGAGTGATTGAGTAATTGAACAACTTTGGAGTAAGATGGTGATTCCTTACCACACACACCGATTCAAGTGTGTGTGATGCCACAACTACCTGACAGCGTATGGACCTTCAGTATGTACCCGAAAGAACCTCCTCGTGATTTGTGAATCTCATTTTTGTTTCCTTTTTTCATGTTTGAATTTGGATTTAAATGTTTTAGCGCATATGAGCACTGATGTAGCACATTCATAGACTGTAATAGTCCATATGCAGTTTTAGCACATAGGTCAAGTCTTGTAGTGCATCTAGGTTAAAATGTATCGCATACACTAGATTAGCGCATACACAATAGGATTTAGCACATTTGGTGAATATTATAGCGCATTGATGATTTTGCGCATAAAAGTCAAACTTTAGCGCATTGAATGATTTTGATGGCACATTCAACTTTTTAGCACTTTTAGACACTGTTTTGACGCATTCATGCCAAAATAATATAATTGTCAGTAAACTCCTTAAATTTGATGATTTTCAATCATGTCAGCCTTTGATTTGATTTTGATTGATGATCCTGATAGATTAGATATTTATTGATCTCATGATAGGTGAGATTCAATGATTGATACTAATAGTTGACCTCATGATAGGTGAGGATCAATGATAGTTTGTTTGATTGATTGACCTCATGATAGGTGAGGTGCATTGATAGATTGATCGTTAAACCTCATGATAGGTGAGGTTGAATGATAGATTGATGATCATGAGATTTGATCAAAGTCTCACCAGAGTTGATTAGATTGATAGGCTGATTGATTGAAAATATTACTGATTTGTGATATTTTGTGATGATAGGAGCCTTTGATGAATTTGTAGATTTGAGAGCATTTCCCTAGGATGTGGGATTTGATACCCCACCTGGTGCAAGCTAAGGTAGTCATTATTGCACGATGCAGATTGTCCTGTCTGATAGATATTCCCTAGATTAGGATTAATAGGGGTCTATTGATAACTTTAGTAGAGAGGTGGTATAGTGAGCATAACGCCTTTCACTTAGCCACCAGTGAGATGATAGTGACATTGGAGGATGTCTATCGGATTCTGTGGATACTTGTTGTTGGAGAGATAGAATTATATGATTCTACTAAGCATGGTGGGACTGATGCATTGAGGAGAGTGTTCAAGGATGATAAGATTTGCGGCTATGAGATTCCCTAGCAAGAGATGGTCAATGCATACGCTGCGTTTCCCTATGTGCTTATTGGTTTCATTGGAGGGTTCCTTTGTCCTGACTGTAGGTCGAAGGGACTTTTAGTTGGATGGGGCCAGATACTTGAGAGCATGATTATTCAGGGTACCAGATATGCTTGGGGATGTTGTATGCTTTCCCATTTATACCATGATTTGCAAAAGGCTATCTATCTGAGAGGAGCCAGTTTGTTAGTAAGAGTCACATTGCTTCAAATATGGGCGTGGGAGCATATAGTGGTCACTCGTCCAAAAGTAGATAGACAACGACCAACCATGAGACCATATGTTCATGTATACACAGGTCCAACTACTTAGCCTAAGTTGGGAAAACTGGAGTACTGGAGGAGAGTACTTGATGATCTAGAGATAGTGACATGGCGGGCCTACCTTGACTGTGAGCAGTGGCTGGAGGATGATACAAAGATGCCATTTCTATGCCAGTCTATGTACCTGATCGGTAGGACTCAATTTATTATTGAGAGATTTCTATTGAGGAGGGTGTTGCGACAGTAAGGTTAGGTCTAGGGCATGCCCCAGGGAGTGGCCCATTATGCACGATGACAAATTGATGTGACAAAGTGAGGGTCTTGTTTGTCATATTATAGTAGTGCAGGAGTATCGAGGTTTACAAGCCATTATTTGGGATACTCATCCAGAGATTATTGAGGCTCTAATTTCCGAGGAATATGCCTAGTACTTCTTTACACATCCATTCCCACAGATCTCTAGCCCAGATGAGCCAATGCCATTATTAGATGATGAGGAGAGGGTAGTAGTACATGGGCATAGGTGGTGGAGAGATAGAGGAGATGAGGAGGAGGAGGAGGTAGAGAGCAGTGATGATGGGGATGGTGATGAAGATGATGGAGGTGATGGAGATGGTGGTGAGGGTGGTGGAGGAGATGAGGGTGGTGGAGGTCTATTTGTTGATGTTTGAGACTTCAGAGTGCCTTGAAAGAGGCGATCATTGGTAGCTACAACACAACATGTAGAGATCCAACTACCCTCACAACATCAATAGACATAGATAGCTGCATTACAGGTTCAAGTGTAGACACTACAGGGTCAGTTGGAGCAAGTACAAGATTTATTGCAGGCACAGACCTAGGCCCAGGCTTAGACACAGACATAGGTTTCCAGGCTCATGGCAGAGAGGGACACTCTAAGACAACAGGTTGAGCAGGAAGAGGGAGTATCAGAGAGATTATAGAGGGCTGCAAAGGTTGTAGGTACATTAGACTACTTTAGAGAGGTACAATACTCTACTAGGGAGGCAAAGTTTTATAGGCTAAAGTATCATGAGGTTGTTCCACCAGAGCATCAAGAGAGTTACGCACAGTCTGGAAGTTGCACTCACACTAGGACTACTAGCAGGGGTGTTACACAACTGCTTTCGAGAGATCCTGGTGTAGGTCCGTCTGGTGGGGGAGGCACTAGTCCAGTGATGCCAACACCGTCTGAGGGGAGCATGACATAGCTTCGATATATGATTCTTGATATATTTTGGACATGTATACACTGATTCATTTGAGACATTGATGATTCACTACCATTTTTTATGATGTACCTCTCGATATTTGGATATCATTATAAACTTGACATTATTTTGAGATATATATGATATGTAGCGATGATGATGATTGATCTATGTGTCTATATTTGTTGAATATGATGGACGTCTATTATGGATGCATTTAATTTCTATTATATATGCTATTTTATGTTCTATATGATGATGGTATGATATGCTATGGATGTAAATGATGAAACATGTGTTATGATTCTATGATGCTTTATGAATGATGCCTATATGATACATGTGATGCATCTTATTATGCCAATGAAATGTGATGCATTTTATGTTTTTGTACTTTTCTAATGCAAATAGATGATGCAATGAATGGATGAATGTATGATAATGTTAATGCACGAGTGAATGGATGGATGAAATGATCATATGATGGTACATAGTACTATGTGTTTATGATGTTTATATGATGCTTATGTGATGCTTACATGATGATTATGTGATGCTTATGTGATGCTTATGTAATTATTATGTATGGATGTAGTTAGTCCTTTGTTAGTCTTGGATTTGAGTAATAAAAAATTCACAGGTTGTATTCCATACACCCTAGCAAATCTATCTTTACTACTGGTTTTAGATGTTCATAACAATGGCATTATATCTTTATAGGGAAACCTTCTTACCGGTCATGTTCCCCAGTAACTTTTTCTTCTTGGAAATCTTACCCTGTTGGATATGTCTTTCAATCTTCTTAATGGACCATTTTTTTAATCCATTAATATGAGATGATTTGATTTTTGATTATGCAAGTGAGATGCAATGCACTTCTTTTTGTGTTTTTTGATGGGGATATTATGATGTAATGCATGGATGGATGAATGATGTGATAATGTATGATATGAGAATGCTTTCTAATGTATGAAAATGATGATGCAACTGATTATGCAACTATATGAGAATGTTGTGCTTTCGGTTAATGTCAAATGTACTCAATTGATTAATGCTAGAGATAACATCATTGTGAAATTTTGCTAGCCTTGGAAAACCCATAAATACAGATGCAACATTGATATGAATGCAATCTACCTTAACCATGCAGACCTAATATGCAAATTTTGTCATTGTAGCAGCCAATTTTTTGTGCTTTTTATCATCATTGAGCCTTTAAAATGTTGAAAGTGAGTACAAACATTGATGGTATAATTAGACCATGATGACCTGAGTACTACTTCCATGGTTTTTGATATTGCAAGTTAACACAAGCATCTAGGTATAATTAAATTGAGATGACCTGAGCATTCCTCGTGTAAACATACAAGAGTTAATCATTTTCCTATGCAAACTTGAAATGTCATCAGTGATACTTTGTAGAGCACATATCACGACAATCTACACAGTAGTAATGATCAACTCACAAACATCAGAAAAAAGAAAAATCATACTCCTTCCTAGCTCCTCTAGTTCACTACATCATCGAGTTGCTCTAGAGATATGATAGCAAAAATAAAAGTACAACAGTTGAAAATTCATGCCACAGTGATAAAGCCATGATTCAGAAGGAACATCATCCATTTAAAGTTTTCTTTGATTTGATTAATTTTGTTGTTTGTTGTTTGGTGGTTGATGTGGTCATGATTCGTGATTGATGTTCAATGTTGGATTGCACTATGATCGTTTTGTTTTTTGTGTTTTTGGACTATTGTTTGTCTTTTGGTTTAAGCTCAAAGTTTATTGCCACCAATGAGTTTAGGAATTTTCCCCCAGTCTAGGGTGAGACATGACCGTGATGCTAGGATATGTACATGAATCTTTTCGATGATAGGTAAGATGATGGCAAAAGTGAATGGTCGACATGCTCAAATAGATGGAAAAGCTAACCTATCACAAATAACGCATGTTGTCAGGTTTTCACTACTTGTTTTTATTGCACTTTTTAAGATTTTATGATTTTTTTATTTTTCACTTTTTCCCTTTTTTTGTATTTTTCTCTTTTTCTGATCTTTTGTTGTTATCAAGACGCCTGTTTGCTAGGTTTTCATCAAGGCAACCATTTTTTTAGGACATTTTCTAATGTTTTTGTATTTTTTCAGGACTTTCACCGATGCACTAGATGAACTAGGTGTAGAACTTCTTGAGATGCAGGCTATCGAGGGGTTCATCAAAAAAATCCCCTTTAGGTGTGACAACTGATATGCTCCTGATCTAAAGACTGATACAACAAAAAAGGGACCTAGCCAGTTTGGTTCAAATTTCTCCTTCTCTCGATCCTGTTGATTACAGGGATTTTCTTTCAGGACCAACTCACCCACCTGAGATGTTGTTGGTTTTACCTTGTGATTGTAACTTCTAGATATCCTCTGTTGATAGGATTTCAAGTGAGCCATGACATGATGACGACGTTCATCCAATAGTTCTAACTGTTGTAGCCTAGACACCCAATAATCTTCATCTGAAATGATCCCCTTTAGTGACACACAAAGTGATGGTAGCTCAACCTCAATAGGTAGAATGGACTCTGATCCATATACTAAAGTGTAGGGTGTAGCTCCGGTCGGGGTGCAGATACTGGTTCTATAAGCTCACAAAGCATGGTTCAATTGAATGTGCCAATCACGTCCAACATCATTGACGATTTTCTTTAAGATTTCTAGGATGGTTTTGTTTGAGGCCTCTGCCTGGCCATTTCCTTGAGGATAGTAAGGTGTGGAAAACCAATGTTGGATATGAAACCTCTCACAAAGTTCTTAGACATCCTGATTCTTGAAAGGTTTTCTATTATCTATGATAATGGATTGAGGAATGTCATACCGACAGATAATATGATTTAGGATGAAGGATGCAATTTGTTTTCCTATAATGGTGGTCAGGGGAATTGCTTCAATCCACTTCGTAAAATGTTTTGTGGCTATGATGATGAACTTGTGTCCATTTGATGAAGATGGATGTATTTTACCTATAAGATCTAATCCCCATTGATAGAAAGGCCATGTTGATGTGAATGGTTGTAATTCTTGTGTTGGTGCATGTATTAGGTTTCCATGAATTTGACATTTTTGGCACTTCTTGAAAAATTGAAAAGACTCCTTCTCCATATTTGGCCAGTAATATCCCAAGCATATGAGTTTTTTAGCGAGAGTTAAACCACTTGAATGTGTGCCATTGATACCTTCATGAACCTCACATAAAGTGATTTCAGCTTTGTTATGTTCAAGACATCGAAGGAGAGTACCATCAAGACATCATCGATAAAGTACATTGGCTATCAAGGTATGTCGAGCTGCTTGTCTAATAAATTTTCATTTTTGGTTTCGGGGTAAATCTGGTGGTAGGGTATTGTCTTTTAGATAGGTTTATATTTTCCCCTAGATAGAAGTATCATTCTTGGCTATATGGTATATGACGGGGTTCAGGGTTATCATAGGCGGGGTTAAATAGTTGTTCCACCATGAACTCATAATGAGCCCATTTTTTAGGTATTTGTAGAAGAGAGGCAATGTTCGCCATAGCATCAACAACTTTGTTGTCGCCTCTTGGAATCTGCTCAAATGTGATCTCCACAAAGTAATTTTTGAATTCATCAACCATTCTTTTATATGGCATCAATTTATCATCTTTTGTCTGGTAATCATCATTTACCTGATTAATGACTAGTTGGGAATCACCATAGCCATGTAACTCTATGATCTTCCATTCAACCGCCACTTTGATTCCAATGATGAATGCTTCATACTTAGCTGTGTTGTTAGTGCAAGGAAACATTAACCTATAGGAATTTGGAATGGTGTGTCATTGAGGCGTGACAAATAAGATTCCTGCGCTTGATCCATTTTGTGTGTAAGAGGCATCAAAATATAAAATCCACTATTATGTTGATACTGTTAGGACATCGACATCTAGAAATTCAATGCTCATGGGATGATCGTCTTGTAATGGTGCTTTAGCTAGTTGATCTTCTATGGCTTGACCCTTGATTTCTTTCTTGTCTACATACTGTATATCAAACTTTCTCAATATCATTACCCACTTGGCTAGTCTTCCTGTTAAGGTAGCTTTGCTGAGTAGATACTTCAATGGATCAATTTTAACTATGAGTCTGATGGTGTGGGTTAACATATAATGTCTTAGTTTTTGAGTAGCAAATACTACCGCCAGACAAGATTTTTCAATAAGCGTAGATTTTATTTCATAGACATTCAAGGTTCTACTAATGTAATCAATAGCCCTTTCTTTTCCTGTAGAATCTTCCTATGCGAGTAAAGTGCCCAAAGATATCTTTGTTGTTTCTATGTAGATTAATAATGGTTTCCCTTCACTTGGCGATACCATTATGGGAGGTAACATCAAATACTATTTTAGTTGATTAAAAGCCGCTTCACACTTTTCATCCCATTTAAAAGAAAAATTCTTGTGTAGCAAGTGGTTAAAAGTATGAATTTTATCTGCTAGTTGTGTGATGAACCTCCTAATAGATTGGAATCATCCCTATAAGGATTTGAGTTGGATGATATTCTTAGGAGGAGGAATCTCCATGATGGCTTTGAATTTTGTAGGATCCACCTCAATGACTCTAGCTGATGCAATATATCCCAAAAGTTTAGCTGATGTCACACCAAATACACATTTCTTGGGATTTAACCTCACATTGGAATTCTCCAATCGAGTGAAGATTTTGTCTAGAATTTCCAGATTTCCCTCTCTAGTGAATGATTTTTCCAATAAGTCATCTACATATTCCTCCATAAAGGTGTGCATCATGTCATAGAAGATGGTGGTCATCACTCGCTGATATGTGGCTCCAACATTTTTCAACCCAAAAGAAATTACGCTCTAGCAAAATGTTCCCCATGGACATGTGAAGGCGGTCTTATCTTGATCTTTGGGTGCTATTTTTATCTGATTGTAACCAAAAAATCCATGCATGAGTGAGAGTATTTCGTGTCCAGCTATCAAGTCAACAATGATGTCAATGTTAGGCAAAGGAAAATCATCTTTTGGGCAAGCCCTGTTGAGATCTCTTAAGTCCATACATATCCTGATGTTATGGTCTAGTTTTGAAATAGGTACAATGTTTGATATCCACTCGACATAGTCAATAGGTCTGATAAATCCCGCATCTAATAGTTTCTTCAATTCAACTTTCACCAAAAGGGCAATATGAGGATGCATTTTTCTCAACTTTTGTTTCATTGGGTTTACTCCAGGTGGTAGTGATAAATGATGAATGATGAGATCTAGATCCATACTTGGCATGTTAGCGTAGGAACAAGTAAATTTTATTTGTCTCTCCTCAAAGAATTTAGCGAAGCTTGGTTTTTCTTCCTTTGTCATGGATGCTGCTAGATGTAGGGTCTTCACTATTTCCACTGTACCAATGTTGATGGATTGTGTAGGTTCAACCAACACTGAAGATCTCTCATGATAGTGTTCGAGAAGAGTGTCAAATATCCCATATTTCGGTGTCTTGGAGAGGTTTTCACCATTAGATGTGCTCTTTATTTTTACTTTTTCTTGATCTAATAATGCCATTAAATGGTTTTCACCATTAGATCTATTTTTGATATTCATTGTTTTGCAGCTAAGAGATTTGGCACTCCCTTTGTCTGAAGTTTTTGTATGAGATTTGATGATGGAACATGTTTTGGGATTATCAGAGCAAAGGAAGTTCACAATGGAATCATCATTTGGAAAGATAGGTAGATCAAGCAACTCAGTTTGGTCCCAGCCAATTAGTTCGGGGTGTACCAATGGCAAGGAATCGTTAGATTGACTAAGGTCAAAAGGTGTAAGTGTCATGATAGAAATTTCATCAAAGCGTTTGATAGCGATGTCAAGGTCTATGATGTTACTCTCCTCCAAGTGATCTATCTTGCTCGAAGTCTAATCATCTTCACTTGAGTCATCGATATGTTGTGATCCAATTTCAAGTGGTCTGGAACTTGAGCTTTGTCCCTCCATATGTGTTGGTGCATACTTTTGTATTACATCAATTTCTTTACCATGACAAGACTCTTCAGAGAGGGAATCCCATTCATATTCATTGGAATACGTTTTAGAACTATCTCTCAATTGAAGGATTCTCTCAACAACCTACTGCCTGGTTTCTTCTTTTGACTCTTCTCTATATCCCAACCCTGTTTTTCCCTTTGAATTGGTTATGATAGGTTGAATTGGTTCTATGATACCTTCTTTTCTTTTGCCGACAAGACCTTTTGCCTCATATCCCATCTTCTCTAAGATTGTTTTCCCTTTTCCATATTGCTCTATTTGTATATTTGAAGTTGATGCTTGGGTTGCTTCTTCATCCTTGTATAACCAATTTAAAACATCCTTGTCTTCTGATTCATCCACTAAGGTGTCCGTTTTTACAAAGTTACCATCAAAGAGCATGGTTGGTTGTGAAGATTGTTGTCTTGATGTGAATGGCTGCCCATATGACTTAGGAGAGGATAGCAGTTGTGAAAGACATAATGATTGCTCAAATGAGTATTCCCCCATGCCTTTGTCTTTCAACTGGATCTTTTTCACCTGTCTTGATAATGAATTAAGTTGACTTCCATGATTTGGTAGAGTAGAATCACTGATACCTTTGTCTTTTGACTAGTCCTTTTTCTCAACCCATTTTGATAAGGAATTTATTTGTCTTTCATTGTTGGATGAACTAGGAGTTAGAGCTTCCCTGTTATGTGGTACAAAAGTATATTGGGTTGTTTTGAGTGTGTTGAAAAATTGTGGATTGTTGGAATCAACCATAATAGTGATATCTTCCCATTGAAAGGGAGCTTCAAAGACTGGTGATACATTGACAACACTGCTTGCATGTCATGAATCCAAGGACGTCCCAAAAGTATGTTGTAATTCAACTCTTTATCCAACACTTGGAAAATTATATATTTGAAAACTGGTCCCACTTGAATTGGTAGCATAATTAGTCCTTGGGAAGATCTTTCTTCATCATCGTAGGCTTTGATAGTGATTTTCCTTCTAGCATCAATAACATTTTCTGAATATCCAAGTGCACAGACAAGTTTTAAAGTACAGATGTTGAGGACAACTCCATCATCTATTAGAACACATTTGACCCAATGTTTGTGAATTAAAACCTCAATGTGTAGGGCAACGTTACTTGGATGGTTGATTGATACATCATCATGTTCGGAAAATGATAGGCAATGAGGTGCGGTCAAGTGTCCCACCATAGCTTGAAATTGGAAAACTTCTAGATTATTTGGTACCGTGGTGGCTACTAGAGCTTGTTCTAGAATTTATTTGTGAGCTGGTGAGATCTTGAGCAATTCCAGTATGGATATTTGAGCTGGTGTTTTTTGCAATTGATCAACTATGTTGTATTGATTTGCATGGGCAGAAACAGTTGCTTTAGATGTAGAGGAGGCAACAACTCCTTTCAATGTCACTTTAGCTTACCCTCTTGTGATTACGTTGACTGGTTGGTGATCTTGTTTTTCTATGATTTTAGTGACATTAATTTGATTGTCATTTGCAACAAGGTTTGTGATCATATTTATTGGTATGATGTCATTAATTTGATGTGGTTTGGTGTTGATATCGTGGTGATGAGTTTCAGCTGTAACAATGTTTCTTTGGCCCTTGATTTTGATGTCCTTGGTTTGATCTTCAACTACCTCAACACAATGAATGGTAGAATTATAAACATAGTTCACATTTTTTCCTTTGGTGTTTGATGAAGAGGACTCCCCTTTTTCGTAATTTGGTAAAGAATTTTTGAATGCTCCATGATCATTGTTTGTTTGAGGTCCTTCTACAAATATCATCTTGTTATTAATAAAATATTGTATCAAATGTTTCAATTGCATGCAATCATTGGTTTTATGTCCTTTATTTCTGTGAAAGTCACAATAATGTGCATCATTCCACAACAAAGGTTTGACTTGTGGTTCCAAATTTCTTGCTTTTGGTAATGTTATGACCTTGGCTGCAAGAAGCTCCTTTAATGCTGACTCTAATGACTGTCCCAAAGGTGTGAATCTTCTTTGATTTGAGGATGTTCAATATGGTGGTGGTTTAGCTTTAGCATTGCTTGGATTGTTGTTTTGATTGACATTTTGGTTGTTGTTTTGATTGCTAGTTGGAATATTATTTTGATTGGTCTTAGTGGCAGCTACTGTCAAGTTAAATACTAGTTTTGCATTTTGTGTTTCAGTTGAAGCATCATTGTTACCAACATTCTTGTTTCTTTTCCAAAAATTTGGTTTATCACTGCTATTATAATTGTTGAAGGAACTTGCTGAGTTGTTTTCATTGTAATTTTTTATGAATCCTCTTTTGACCAAAGCTTCTTCGACTTTGATTCCATTTTCAATCAAATTTTCAAAGGTAGGTGCGAATTGTAATTCCAATCTATAGCTAATTTCATCATTTAGGTTTTCAATGAATATTTCCATCTTTTCCTTTTTAGGTATGGGACGAGAATATCTTGCAAACAATATTCTCCATTTTTGCAAAAATATGAGAATGATTCACCCTTTTTCTGTTTCAAGTTGCAAAGGTCTTTCATGGTTATCTCGTGTTGGATGTTGTAAGAGTATTAAGTGATGAATTTGTTAACAAAATCTTCAAAGGTTTTAATTGGTGGTGCAAGTTTGGAGAGCCGTTCAAGGTATTGTCTACCTGGGCTTCGTGGAAACAATCTCATCAAGTAAGTTTCTTCATGTGCAAATTCAAGACTCGTGGTTCAAAATTCCCTCACATGATCTATTGGATCTATTTTACCATTGTATTTATCATACAAGTTGGGAATTCAAAATTTTTGGGAAAAGGAATCATGTTAACACTTTGATCAAAAGGATAGGGGCAAATGTCTTGTATCAAGTATCTTTTTGAGGTTCCCCTTTGCATGTCTTGAATCTGTTGTTGGAGGTTTTTAATTTGATGAGTTAAGGAAACCACTGCATCTGTATTTTGTGGATCATTTTCAGGATTTTTAGGAGGTGCTTTCAATTTATTAACATCAAAGTCAGATGGAAGTTTGATACCTTGATTGGCTAGCATTAGAAAATATTTTTCCCCATCTCTTTCAAAAATATTTTCTAGGAAATTGTGGAAATTTGGATCTTGTTCAGCATGTTGGATGTCTTCCTTAGTTATTTACTCACCTTCAGTGTTGTGGATATTATGAAATGGATTTTCTTCAAGTTCAACCATGGTGTTTTGAGTTTCAATGTTTTGAGTTTCAAGTTCTTTTTCCTTGAGTATCTACTTTTGTAATCTTGTTTGAACAGGCATACAAGTGTTATAATTTGATTAAAATTTGATTTTTTTTTGGAAGAGTGCCAAGGATAAAAACTAAGTTAAATAGAATGACAAATTCTATTGATGAGACTAAGTTTAATCTGATTATACAACTTTTTTTCGTGATGAAGGGATGGACCCTGATGATGAAACTTAGCTTAACAATTAGAGATGTGATAAGTTTGATAATTTAGGAACTTTGAGGTGTTCTAGATCATGGTTTAGTTTGAAGAATTCTACTTGTAGAGGTCAGTTTTAACAAGTTTAAGACTTTGTTGTACCTAAGGAATGATTCTGTGCTGGAAAAGATCCTTAATTCTGGTTCAAACTATTGAACATGGGATAAATTTAACTCTGGTTTTGCATTTAATGGATGTGCTAAAACAGAGTATGGATGCACCAAAATATTGGAAAGATGCACTATAAGACTACCTGGATGTGCTAGAATGTTCCACAGATGCACCAAAAAATAGACTTAATGCACTAAAAGATGTTATGTATGTGCTAGAACAAAGGATGTATGCACTAAAAGTTGAACTCAATGCACTGAAGGATGACTTAGATGCACTAGAAAATAGACTAAATGCTATAGAAAAATATAGGGATGCACTAAAATAGGGTATGGATGCGGTACAAGATTGCACATATGTGCTAAAAACTACTTGGATGCACTAAAACAAAGAGTGTATGCGCTAATCTGGAAATGTTTAGTATTTTTGCCAATCTGTTTGGTTATTTGGATTTGAATCTGTGAAGGTGATGTTTCCAGAATAATGACTTTTTGCTTGGTTTCTAGTTTGTGAGTTATGGGAATTAAGTGCTTAAATGGATGCTTTCTTGAATTATGACTTCAAACATAGTAGCAAGTTGTCAAGCAATTGTCTTCACCTAGGAACTAAACATTGAGTGTGTATTCAAGAATTTGGTCTGATTCTTCTAATTTCCATAGGTATAACACAAGAGAAGACAAATCAAGCACTTTTATATTCTCAACAGTCACTTAAAATACCACAACCCACATCTTAGAACCATGTCAACTCACATAGACGTGTCACCCCCTAGAGGATGCCCCTATTTTTTCCTTTCTCGGGTCTTAACCAAGGTCAAATCCTCCACTTTTGGCTAGTAATCCCTAATGGTTATATGGTGAGTATCTTAGGGAAAAATTCTTCCCTCCCCTTGCACTATGATATTAGAAGTGTTCAGAAAATGACTCAGTTGGATTCTACACTAGATTTCATAATAAGGGTTTCTGTTTGGTGCAACAATAGATAAACTCCCTTAGGAGACCTCCCAACCTTTAGAACAAAGGATTTGGGGATGGTTATCTTGCACACTACCATCAAATTGTGGACTTTCCCCAAATTTGCTTTTGATTATATTGGGTTGGAAAACTTGGCTTTAGTTGTTCCCACTTAGGTCGTTCCCATAGGGTGAATACTTTTTCCCACTACGGAAGGCCTTCTAAAGGTGTTAACAAAGCATAAAATAGTGAGTTTGGAATTCTGGTCACCCAGTTAAGGGGAGAGCATAGGCCTATCACTTCAAGCACAAAAGACAAGGGGTTCTTTAACCTTCTAGTTAAACTAGGTTCCTAATTTAATCAAAAGAAAGCATTAAAACAACTCCAGCCCTTGCAAACATCATCAGTAGTTGCATAAGATTATCTTTGACCAGTGTATTATGCACCTGCAAAACAAAAAACCTCAATTAGTTCTCAAAATTTTAAAATTTTGCAAAATTAACTAGATGTACTAAAATAGTCATTAGATGCACTAAAAGATCATTTGTATGTGCTAAAAGAACTACTCTGTGCACTAGAAAAACTAATGGATGCGCTAAAATAAAGACTGAATGCTCTATAAAACCCCCTATATGCATTGAAAGAGGTGTTGGATGCACCGAAATATGATCTATATGTGTTGTAATAGAGATTGGATGTGCTAGAATATCCTCTGTATGCATTGTAAGAAAAACTAGATGCGCTAGAATATGGTTCGTATGCATTGCAAAAACTCACAATCGTGCTAAAAGAAGTTCACGTCTAGCCTATTCGCAAAACTTTTCTAGAAATTATTAAAAATGGGGCTGGGCCCCACGGTGGGTGCCAATTTATGTGTGAGGTAAAATGTGTAAATAAACAAGATCACACAAGCAATGAAACATATTACATTAGAATATTGAAGCACATAATTATTCAAATTCAAACCATAATCAAATCACTAAAACCATTCCATTGTTCTCTATTCTCCAGGATCCTCTAATTCATTAGTGCTCTCAGATTTGTATATTACACTATGACTATTTGGATTACAACCTAAGAAATGAGATGCTATCTAAAATGCTGCATGATTGATATACAAATGATATGATTCCAAGATTATGATGCTGCTATAAATGAAAATAGTGATATGATAATGGATATGATAATAAAGATTATGATGCAAATGCTACATAAATGCTAAGATGATAGTGGAAATGCAAATACTAAACTAAGCCATGATTCTAAACTAGAATGATAAAACAATTCTAAATGCTAAATGCTTAAATACTCTATGCTCAAACTCTAAATACTCAAAATGCTCTAATGTTATTTCTGCATAGTAATTTTACTCAAAGATGGGATGTTAATTATTGTAGAATGGGCTTTTATTTATTGGATTTCGAAAGCATCTTGTGATGTGGCAGCAATCAACGGTCAACGTTTTAGCATGGGAGATAAACGGTGGAGATGGAAGAAGTTAGAAAGAATCATGGAGGATGTTCCCTTGACTATGAACACCATGCCAAGTGTATGAGGGAATAAAATGTGTTAGAAAGCCAAGTGTCTAAAGTTTGTTATGGAATTGGTTGAGGATAATTGCAATTTAAATATTAGACATATTTAAATTCATGTAACATTTGATGATGTGGCAAGAGGAAAAGTTGTAGACATGTGCCTAAATTCAAATTGGGAATTTAAATTTAGTGAGAAGATTATTAATTAAATAAAACAAACTATTGACATTTGTCTATTTAATTAAATTTAGGAGAATGTGATTTTAGATTGAAGAATTAGAAGAGTGCGAACTATATAAATAAATTCTGAATTTATTTAGAAGTAGACGAATTAAAGGGAACATTAATTAAATAACTTGTATTTAATTAATTAATTGTCTTGACTAATTTTAGGTGTATAAAAATACCATTCTAATGATTGCTATTTCTGGCTAATATAATTGCTGCTACTTATCCTCTTTATATTTATCTTTATATATTGGTCATTATTATATTATAATAATAATAATTATAGAATATTAAATTGTCAATTTTTATATTTATATTTTAATATTTATTTTGTTATTTATTTTACTTATTCATTTTAGTGTTACAATTTTTGGGGCATGACAGTCCACCTTGCCCAAGATTGCTTGTCCTCAAGCAATCACAATCTAAGATCTACAAATTTAAGATATTGATCCCTTCGGTTATGGTTCGGTTTCAG
This sequence comes from Sequoia sempervirens, assembly GCA_007258455.2. NCBI lineage: Eukaryota > Viridiplantae > Streptophyta > Pinopsida > Cupressales > Cupressaceae > Sequoia > Sequoia sempervirens. Next base: position 29,856 of record VDFB02372053.1, read on the forward strand.
TTGTGATACTTTGATGGGAATTGGAAATTCTAAACCAAGTGATGGTGAGTTTGGTTATGTTTGACTCTCTTTCCCTAGAGGGTAGCAGTGAGTACTTAGTCCCAATAGTGTTGATGCTATCCTCTAAGTATGACGACAATGTATTGACTAATATTCTTAAGTACTATTTCTCCATAACTCTAAAAAATCAAGAGTTGGAAATTGGAAAGATCCATTTAAGACAAGTTTTCTCTTATTGCCCTAAGTTGAAATTTATTTTTATATTTAGGGAAAGGGTAAGTGCATGGATCTGACACAATTTTGGTGCCAAATTGTAAAAAAAACCCGTAACAAGCCATATTGTGCTCACCAAATTTGGAGAGTGCCAAATTTGGTGCTTGCCAAATGGCTTGAATTTTGCAATGAATGTTTGTGAACTCTTTCTTCTTCCCTTTCTCTACCAGGGAGACTATATACATGAAATAAACATTTAAGTATAAGTTTACATTTACATATGGACATTTACATTCTTATAATTTAATTTATATTTCATGTATATAGTTTCAGGATGTTTGAGAATGGTTTCAGATCTCTAGGAGTTATAATGCAAATTCCAATTTTTGGAATATCTTAAAATTTTTAGACTTAGTCAAATTTTAGTAATTATGAGGTCAAATTTTAGTAGTTAGCAAGTTGTATCATCTTTCTCTCTCATTCTCTCCTTCTCTCTACTCTCTATCTCTCCACTCCCTCTCTCTCTCTCTCCCTTCCTCACTCTCTCCCATCTCTCTCACACACACCCCTCTATCTCCTCCCTACAACTGCCTCCCTCCCTCCCCTCTCTACTTCTCTCTATCTCTTCTCTCTCTCTACATCTACATCCCTCTCTAGTTATCTTTATCTCCCTTCTCTCTCTCTCTCTCTCTCTCTTTACCTACCTCTCCCTCCATCACTTTGTATCTCACCTATGTCTCCCAACCTACCTCTTTCCCTCTCTACTCTCTATCTCTCCTCTCCCTCCCTTTACCTACATCTCTCTCTCACTCTCTATCCCTCTCTTCCCCCTCTTTCTCTCTAATTCTCTCCTCTCTATCTCATATTTTTCTCCCCCTCCCTCTCACTCTATCATCTCTATCTCACCACTCTCTCTATATCTCTCTCTCACACACAAACCTTTGTCTCCCTCCCTCCCTCCTTCCCTCTCTACTTCTCTCTATCTCTCCTCTCCCTCCCTCTATTTTTGTCTCTCCTCCAAATATCTCTCACTATTGTCCCTCCCCCCTCCCCCCTCTTTCTCTCTCAATTTCTCCTTTTCTCTATCTCACCATTCTCTCTCTCTCTCTCTCTCTCTCAAACACACACACACACACACACACACACACACACACACACACTCACTCACATAGACACCTCTATCTCCCTCCCTACCTCTCCTTCCCTCCCTCCCCTATCTACTCTTTCTCTCCTCTCTTTCCCTCTCTATACCTACCTCTCCCTACATCACTCTCTCTCTCCATCCCTCTCTATCTCACCTATGTCTCCTTCCCTACCTCTTTCCCTCTCTACTCTCTATTTCTCCTCTCCCTTCCTCTACCCACCTCTCTATCTATCTCTCCATCTATCTCTTTCTCTCTCTTTCCTCTCTATCTCACCATTATATCTATCCCTACCTTTCAATCCCTCCTCTCTAAATCACCATTCTATCTCTCTCCCACTTTCCCTCCTTCCCTCTCACTCCCTCTTCTCTAAATCACCATTCTCTCTCTATCCAACTTTCCCTCCTTCCCTCTCTCTATCTCACCTATCCCTTCCTACCTCTCCTTCCCTTCAACCTCCCTCTCTCTCTTTATCTCTCTTTCTCATTCTCTCCTTACTTCTCTACTCTCTATCTCACCACTCTCTCCATCCCACTCTCCCTCCTTCCCTCTCTCCCTCCTATCCCTCCCTCTCTCCTTCCTTATCTATCTACCTCTCCCTCCACTACCTACCACTCTCTCTCCCTCTCTCTCCCTCTTGCTCTTTCTCTCTTATTCTCTCCTTCCCTCTCTACTCTCTATCTCTCCCCCCTTCCCTCTCTACTATCTTTATCTCTCTCCCCCTTCCTCTCTCCCCTCATTTTCTCTCCTCTTACTTTCTCTCCCTCTCACACACACTCACCTCTATCTCCTCCTTCCCTCTCCCTCCATCCATCCACTCTCTACTTCTCTCCATCTACCATCTCTCTCTACATATCCTTCCCTCTCTATTTATATTTATCTCCCCTCTCCTTCCATTTACCCACCTCTCCCGCTATCACTGTATATCTCAACTATGTCTCCTCCATACCTCTTTCCCTCTCTACACTCTATCTCTCCTCTACCTCCATCTACCTCTCTCTCTCTCTCTACCCCTTCCCTCTCTACTCTCATTTTGTCTTCCCCCTTCCTCTCTCTCTTGCACACACACACACACACACTCACCTCTATCTCATCCCTAGCTATCCTTACCTCCCCTCTCTACTTCTCTCTATCTCTCCTCTCTCTACATCTCCTTCCCTCTCTACCTATATTTATCTCCCCTCTCCCTTCATCACTTTGTATCTCACCTATGTTTCCCTACCTACCTAGGGTTGATGGGTTAAGGGTTAAGGGTTGAAAATTGAGGGTTGAGGGTTTTATGTATAGGGTAGAGGGTAGAGTGTAGATGGTTTAAGGGTTTAGGGTTTAAGGGTTGAAGGTTGAGCGTTTAAGGTTGAGGGTAGAGGGTTGAGGGTATAGAGTTGAGGGACTAGGGTTGAAGGTCCAATGTATAGGGTGGAGGGTATAGGGGTTGATTAGGGTTTCTGAGGGTTGAGGGTTGAGGGTAGAGGTTGAGAGACTGGGGTTGAGGTATAGGGTTGAGGGTAGAGGGTATTGGGTTGAGGGTTGAGGGTAGATGGTTTAAGGTTTAGGGTTTAATGGTTGGGGTTGAGGTTTTGGGTTTTAGGGTTGGTGTTTGGAGTTGAGGGGCATAGAGGTGTAGGGATTGGGGTAGAGAGGAGGAAGGATTGGGGAAGTTGAGGAGGGGTGTGGTAGAGAGAGGAAGAAGAGGAGGGAGGACAGAAATATAAAGGAGTAATAGGGTTGAGTACATATAGGGTTGATGGTTTTAGAGTATTGGGTTGAGGGTATAGGAGTTGATGGATAAGGTTGAGGGTAGAAAGTGCAGAGGTAGAGTGTAGAGGAGTAGAAGGTTTAAAGGGTTTAGTGTTTAGATTGAGGGTTGAGGGTTTAGGAGTGAAGGAGTAGAGGTTTGGGTATAGGTTTGAGGGATATGGTTGGAGGATTAGGGTTGAGGTCAAATGTATAAGGGTGGGGGTACCAGTTAATGGGTTTAGGGTTTGAGGTTGAGGTTGAGGGGTTTAATGTATAGGGTAGAGGGGTGGGGTTTAATGGTTTAGGGTTTGCAGGGTTGAGGTCGAGAGTTTAAAGTTGAGGGTAGATGGTTGAGGTATAGGGTTGATAGATTGGGGTTCTGAGTCCAGCTTGTATAGGGTGAGGGTATAAGGGTTTAGGGTTGGGGTTGGGGATGAGAGTTGAGGGTGAGGACTATGGTAGAGAGTTTAATTTGGTTTAAGGGTTGAAGGTGTTGGGTTGAGGGTAGAGGGTAGAGGGTTTAAGGGTTTAGGACTTAAGGGTTGAGGGTTTAAGGGTTTAAGGGCTGAGGGTATACAATTGAGGGATTACGGAAGAGAGGGAGGGATGGATGGAGTGAGAGATGGAGGGAGAAGTGAGATAGAGAGAAGGAGAGAAGAGGAGGGAGGGACAAAGATATATGAGGGTTGAGGATCCAATGTATGGGATAGAGGGTTGAGAATTGAGGGTATAGAGTTTAGGACCTATAGGGTTGATGGTTTAGGGTATTGGGTTGAGGTATGAGGTTGAAGTTAGGGTTGAGGGTAGAGGTTATTGGGTGGGGTAGAGGGTAGAAGGTTGGGGTTTTTGGTTTAGGTTATGGTTGAGGTTTGGGGTATAGGTTTGAGGGATTAGGGTTGAGGGGTCCAATGCATAGGGTAGAGGATTGTATGGTTGAGGGGATTAGGGTAGAGGTGGGGGTATTGGGTTGAGGTAGAGGTTTTAAGGGTTTAAGTTTGAGGTTTAGGTTGAGGTAGAGGTTGAGGGTAGAGGTATTGGGTTGAGGATGGGGTGCAGAAGGTTTAAGGGTAAAGAGATATTGGGTTGAGGTAGAGGATAGATGGTTTAAGGTAGAGGGTTAAGGGTAGAGTGGAGGGTTAGGGTAGAGGTAGAGGGTTAAGGGTAGAGGGAGAGATAGAGGGAGTGAGTGAGAGAGAGACCTATGAGAGGGAGAGGGGGTAGGAGGGAGAGAGGGTTAAGGGTAGAGGGTTTAAAGGTTTAATGGTTAATGGTTTAGGGTTTAGGGTTTAGGGTTAAGGGTAGACGGGAGAAAGATAGAGGGAGTGACTGAGAGAGAGAGATAATTGAGAGAGGGATAGGGGGTAGGAGGGAGAGGGTTGAGAGAGAGAGGGAGTTGGAGAGAGATAGAGGGAGGGAGGGTTAAGTGTAGAGAGTAGAGGGTTTAAGTGTTTAGGTTTAAGGGTTTAAGGGTTAATTGTTTAGGGTTTAAGGTTAAGGGTATAGGGTTAAGAGTTTAAGGGTTAAGGGTAGAGGGTAGAGGATTAAGGGTAGAGGGGAGAGAGATAGAGGGAGTGAGTGAGTGAGAGAGAATTGATAAAGGGAGAGGGGGTAGGATGGAGAGACTTGAGAGAGGGAGGGAGTGGGAGAGAGATAGAGGGAGGCAAGGTTAAGGGTTTAGGGTTTAGGGTAAAGGGGAGAGAGATAGAGAGAGTGATTGAGAGAGATATATACTTGAGAGAGGGAGTAGGAGGGAGAGACTTGAGAGAGAGAGGGAGTGGGAGAGAGATAGAGGGTAGAGGGTAGAGGGTTTAAGATTTTAAGGGTTAAGGATAGAGGGTTAAGGGTTAAGGGTAGAGGGGAGAGAGATAGGAGTAAGTGAGTGAGAGAGAGAGAGACTCAAGAGAGGGAGAGGGGGTAGGAGGGAGATACTAGAGAGAGAGAGAGAGAGAGAGAGAGAGAGAGAGAGGGTTAAGGGTAGGGGGTAGAGGTTTTAAGGGTTTAGGGTTTAAAGTTAAGGGTAGAGGGGAGAGAGATAGAGGGAGTGAGAGAGAGGGAGAGACCTGAGAGAGGGGGATGGGGTAGGAGGGAGAGACTTGAGAGAGAGATAGAT
>VDFB02372054.1:0-87547 GCA_007258455.2 Sequoia sempervirens
AATCTCTACCAGGTTAAAAATTTCTTTGAAACTGTAACACATATATTTGTATCATTTCTAATATGGTCCCTACATAATGTAATCCATATAAATTACATTAATCACAATTGTCTGTGAGGCTATTAGTGATTAAATATAAATGAGTGAAAGTAAACAGATGTCCCTCACCCAGCCAAAAGAAAACGGTAGATTGTTTCCTGTGCCTAATGGACAAGTTGCCACTGGAGGTGGGTTCTCAAGTTTGAGGTCACTGATTACTCCCAAAAGCCAACCTGCAGTACCATCTCCCCCTGCAACCTGCAATGGTCATTTTTAAGAACAGTTAAAAAACGATTCCACAGAAATTAAACAAAAAGCACAGCCTGCCATCTCAGGACCAATTCAAACAGTTTTCTCAAGTAAATGGTTGTAACTCGTAACAAATTCTTTTATATTAATGACTGGCCATGTAACAATAGAAAGTACACTCTGACTTATAAATTTTTAATACTCACTATTATTCGCAAATTTGCCCTGATCTGAGCTGCAACCTCATCACTTTGAGCTTTCAGTGTTTCTAAAGTTCCTAGAATTTTATGCAATACCTGATCTGGTGATTTCTCCCCCAAATCAAAAACCTGCAGTTGATGTTAAGAATGTAAATTATTTAAAGAATTGATGCCACAAAGATTCATGGTCAAACAAAAATACATCATGTAAGTCCACACTCCAGAATGAAATAACCCCTTTATAATGTCCACAAAAGAACCTGTAGGTTATATGGGTCAGCAAAATTACACATACAATTTCAGCTATATTGTTTGCGTATCAGCTGACTTCAAAGTTAGCAAATTCTCATGTTCTAGAACATCCTTAATGCAACTATGTAGCTCAGCCTTAACTCTGCGACACACTTGGGGAATTGCTATATGCTAATCATTCACTATCACCAAGGACAATCTCTCAATTTGGATGAAAATAGCATAAGACAGAAAACAAAGAAAAAATCCTAAACAGTTTAGTGAAGACTTAAAGTACTACCTGAGAAGGATTCAAAATACCACGGTATGTAGTAAGAAGCTGCACTCCAAGCTGACCGCCACTCTTAGAGTTGATGAACACTAGTACAGGGAATTTGGGTGGCTTGGTTCTTTCCTTCATTGGTGTGTTGTCAACTCCCAAATAATAATCTGGAATTTTCGTTTCCTCAATTAATTGAGTTTCTTCAACATCAACAGCCGAGTGCTGTCTTGATGAAAAGTTCATTTTTGCCTTTGTGCAGAGCACCTTTGTCTTGCTACATGTACACAAATGAAAGCAGCATTTACTGAATTTAAGTGGACAAATTCAAAGTAAACAAGATAGCCCATTATTGCTTCTAAGTGACTCGTCGAATGACCAAAATGAACATGAGCAACATATTTTAATAATTAATCAAATGAAGATTATAAGCAAAATCAATCCCCTTCCTATAACAACAATCTGAAGAGATATTATATCATAATGATAAGACCTCAATATAAAACTTGCAATGGTCAAAAAATTTGAAATGAATTCTAAAATTTTTGGTGCCTTTATTTATCTCAATTATATAATTGAGAAATTATAAAATTAAAAATTTTAATGAAGAATATCCAAAATTGTAGGCATTTCTATCAAATTTAAATTCTAAAACTAAAATACTTGAAATTTTAAAGAGTAGCTAACTATTCCAAAAATGATAAGTTTCTATTATTAGGAGGGAAATTATTCATAGAGCTTTTTTTTTTCTGTGGTCTCAAAGAAATAGTTGTATGAGTGAAATGGACATGAGCAGAAAAAGTTGACTAAAAATCACAAGAAAAAGAAAAAGAACTCGGATGAATGACATACAATCTTTATGGAAAAGACGGAAAAAATTAAAATGAATGGCAAACAATATCTTGATTAGGGAAATAATACATAAGACAATATATATAGATTGTTCTCCAAGGACATGTCCCTAGGGTTTTCTCAAGTACTAGGGATGAGAATGTTTTGGGGATGAGGAGGAGATAGAATTCATCCCCATCCTAAAATTGCAGGAGGTCCCCTACCATCCTCAACATCCTTGTGACATCAAAACGTCCCCTGAGAATCAAAGTAAAACACAGCAAAAAGATAAAATAAACTCTTAAAAAAATTACCCTAATGCTTTATGGGAGGCCCATGGGGCCTCCTAATGTTAAAAAAATATATCATACTGTCAAATACCCTTAGCCCACATTCAGTTTTGTGCTTTCATCATTTATTATTTGCTTTGTTACAAATGACTTTTGCAAGCAACAAGAGTAAGGAAAATTGAAATGAGACGAAGCAAGAAAAGGAAGAGGTAAACTAAAGTCAAGAAAAGGAATAGTAAAAGCAGATCCAAGTACAAAGATATGTTAAAGGCTTTATTTGTAGTTGAAAGAAAAAAGAAAAGCAGATCAATAACATTGGACTTTCTAATCATTTTAAAGTGGCATTGCTAACCAATTATGATACTCTCTATCAACTGACTAAAAAACATAGAACCTTGCAAGGATTAATTTTACCTGGAAACGGAAAAGTTTAAGAAGATAAGATCTATTACAATTTATAGTGTGGACGAGGGTGTTTCACTCCCAAAATTGTTAAGCAATTAGAATATTGACTACATTCAGATAAAGAAAAGGAGGAGCTAACATTAAGCAAAACGAAAGAGGCAGGGGAAACTAAACCGCGTTAAAGGATGACTTTCTGATTCCTGCTAACAAGATTGTTTATTTCTAACTGGCTATGAAATTTTTTTCAAAGGTTAGAACTTAGATCCATTGCTGTGCCTATTATAACTTGATGGAGAAATTAGATAGGAGAGAAAAATAAATATAAGTCACTCTGACTGGGTGTGCCACAAACCAGAAAAACAAGGTTAAAAAAGCGTGGTTAGAGTAATATCCAGTCGAGAACATTATATTAGGTAATTAGTACTCAAAATGAGAGCATATATTTTAAAATATGTGAGATTTTTTAACATCAACATTTCAAATCACACTACGTGATCCATCATTAGAAGTTTTTAACATCAATGCTCTGAATCACACTTTATCTCTCTTCATCCTAATGATAGATCATGTAGTGTGATCTGAAACATTGATTGTTAAAAATTCCCGCACAGTTTAATCCAGAAGCATACATTTTTACTAATATATACTGTGGAAATAGTAAACATGTTAAAACCTAAAAACACAGCAAGGCTTATAGTTCTGACTGGATGGCAATCTATGTGGGCAGATAAGAATCATTATGGTGAGGAAAAGGCATTAGTGTTTAAAGGTAGAACTGTGTAATTTCAGAATGGGCATTGTAGATGACGTAAGCTACAGTTTGGAAAAAATAGCTCATTATATCTCCATGAAGAAATTAGTTGGAAGAGAAAACCGAACATTAGACTGAAGAAATTAAACTAAAAAGGGAGAAACAACATCAAACACGAACAGTAAAGAGTAATACCCATTCTGTCAAATGGGATGAGCACAAGTGATATATAAACAGGGCTTTCAAACTGGAGACCATGATCGAATCCCTAGGAAACATATTATATGATTATCACCATTCTGTAACGATATTTAATGAATACCAGTAGCACAAAGATGTTAAATTTAAGAACCTCAAGATAAAAACATCACCAATATGAGATTAACTACAGTTTCTCCATTTTAGGAATGTGAGTAGCAGAGAGAAGTTAAATTTAAGAACTACAGGGGAAAAAATTTAGAATCGAGCATATGAGATCAACTACAGTTTGTAAATATTATTTTAAATATGTCAGTAGCAGATGTCACGATTTGGAAAAGATATTTTAGGAATGTCAGAAGCAGGGATGCGGAGACGTTAAATTTAAGAACCTGGCAACAAAACGTCACGAAGATTACTAAAATTTGAGCGCGATTAACTACGATTTGGAAAAGGTAGAGTTGGGAGCAATGAAGATATTTTTCTCTATCTATTCTATGCCAGGCATCTACAGTCCCCAAGCAATTAATTCGCAAGTCAAGACAATCAAACAAAGCCGGGAGAAATTATTTGTTTTAAACAGAGATTTTCTTCGATTCCTGTACCTGATGAGTCTAGCCATTAATTTTTAATGCAAATAATCAAGGCGATTCGATGGAGTAAGGTTATAAAGCGGCACCAGCTACGGTAAACGTCTCGCAGGCAAGCAGTTGTCTTCTTGTTTGCAGGAGAACTCGAACCTGGGCGGAATTAATTAAAACCCTCTTCCTCGCAACTCTATTAAAGATCAAATTAAAAAAAGAAACCTCCTCGTAGCACACCAAACACCGCGTACAAACTCCGACCAAATTATATATTCTATTTAAGTTCTTTGATATTAAAGCAAGAAACATTATGGGTAATCCTCTACAAGGCTTTATATTACTTCAAAAAGCACAGAGTCGTGTCAAAGGAACGGATCGCTTACACCAATTGACAATGATCGTGAGTTGAGTTGGATTATACGAACAAGGTTATGTGCCGACAATTTTTTTCTATTTCTTCCCCAATTCCTTCTCTTTCTTCCCCAATTCCTCGAAAATGCTAGTGTCGGATCATCTTCAAACAGCGCAAATTATTGATTCGCATTCAAACCTGCAAGGCAACGTTTGACTGTATTGTTTTATTTCAAAGCTTCTTAATGCCTGTCAGGTTTTGTTTCCATAAGGAACGCACCTTTTAGATGACAACGCCATAGATAACAGAACGCTGAACGCGCTTTCTTTTCTTCCTCTTTCAGATTGGATACGATTATTTCATTAATTTTTGGAAGACGCGAGATCAGTGAAATACATCTGTTTATCACGTGAAAGTCAATGAAAAAAAGACTTTTCTGCTTTTTGTTAAAAAGTGATTTAAGTTAATTGCATATCCCGAGTGGAATAATAAAGATGGAAGCGAAGGGTCTATCCACGTTTTCCGTTAAAAACGGGGTTCCATCAGCAGAAAAGGCGTGAAATGAAGCAAACAGAAACAAGGCGAGTATTAGCCGTACAAAATTGGTAGGATAATTTAATTTTTCTATATTCTTGATGCAAGAAAGCTACACATTGCTTTATAATTTATCTTCAATATCCTACAATGACATCCCTATTTAATATGAAAACGATCTGAATCTGGCTTAACAAAACTGCAAATGTTTTATCGAGATCTAGGTTTAACAAAAAAAAATTGAAAATCTCTCTAAATTGAGATTCTTTATCCCTTAAATTCCTTGGTCTAAAGAATGTCATTAAAATCTTTCATTTCGTTTCGTTTCGTTTCAACAGAGTTTTGAGCTGAAATATTTTAGGCTTTTCATTTTAAGCAGCAGAGTCATGAATCTACGGTTTCTATTTTCATTGATAGAATTCAACACAACAGAATGTTTCTATGCTACTTTTTTCCTTTTTGAAACTGGCGAAAAGTTAAATGACGTCAACTGGATGTTACTATTTAACCAAGAACTGTTAAAATGCTTCTGCCGTGTCAAAGACTTCGGCAGTCCAGCAAAGGGATTCTGCCCATCACATATATTCAAAAGGGCCTTAAAACTAAATGCACGGTAGAATTAGAAGTATCGTATCTATGCCAAGCGATCTAGCATGAGACATGCACTCCACACAAAAGAAATTGCAGTCACAACCACGAATTCTTGAAAAGACAATAGGTATATCAAAAATGACCTTGGAGAACTTGAAAATTTTGATTTTCTCGGTATCTTGTACCTGGTTATTTTTTCCATTAATTTTTATGCAACTAGGCCAGATCATTCGAAGAATCGTGATTGCAGTTATTAATAGTTGCAACGGCTACAGTGAATGTGTCGCGAGCGCTTCTGGAGTTTTTTGCAGCCCGGAGGACTCGAACGCCAGCTGAGTATTCAATCACGAGATTTCTACGCGGGCCGTTTTTTATTTTCAACATTCTTCGCAGTGTTTATAAGGAAACCTAGGTGCGCTTGGTTAATATGGTTTAAATTGTATTTGCACTATTTTCCCAGAAAGGGGGCAATCAGCGCACGCAGCCGGCGAATGATAATTCTTCTATTTAAAATGGCCGCCCGATTTCACGTGCTCTTTTTGGTTTGTTCTTTAACGCCATCGATACATTTTCTCAGCCCGTTGTAAATAATGTTGTCTAGGTAATTTGATAGTAAGCCTTTTCAAAGTCGTGTCTGGTGGCATTGGTGTTTGTCAAATACTGTGATACGTATTTTATTAGCCGTTCATATTGACCCACCCATCTCTTATTATTTAAAAAAAAAACTAAAATACTATGATGTTAAAGTAGTAAGTATCATATTGTTTTATGTCAAAAGTGGCATGGTGTGATGGTTAAATTGTTGTAATATTATTCTTGTCATCAAGATTCAAACCTCATTAGGGTGTAATTGTTAAAAGTTTATATTGGGGATGAGGTCCCTTGTTTGACCTCATTGATTCATAACTCCAAGTCAAAAGCATTTACCCCTCTAAATAAAAAAATTATCATATTACTTTATATATTTATATAAAAGTAAAAATATATTTTTAGTAAATTTTTATTTGTTTTGTTTTGATTAATGTACATGTTAAAGTTTTGTGTGGAAGTTAACAAATAATTTTATCATGATCTTATTTCATCTCTACATCTAAATGGTTCATACCTCATCCACAATTTCCATCGTTTATCATCTCAATTCATATGTGCAAGTGTAGAATTCCCTTGGATTAATTTTGTGTGTAGAGATATGAACCCCAAACTTTTAAATTTAGGTTTTTAAATTGAGTCCATGTTCCTCCTCTCATACTAGTAGATATGAGCCAAGCAAAGTGTAAATTATTTCAAATTGCATGTTAAGGTAATATATTCAAGGACATGTTCTAATACATAATTATATATTTATATCCAAGAGCATTCATGATGCATCCATAAAGAACATAATATGTATTTAAGGACAGTCCTAATACATAATTATATATTTATATCCAAGAGCATTCATGATGCATCCATAAAGAACATAATTAGAATGTCAACATTATAATATCTGCTTACATCATCCCAAGCATAATGCATGTTTGTATGTTATCTTCGATACATGTTCATCACCATTAAATCAATCCACTTAGGAGCTTGATCAAAGGTGTACAAAGTTTTTTCTAACAAGTTTAGCTTGACATGTCAAGTTTATTTTTCTAAGCATAAAGTTCAAATCTATAGACACAAATCTAAACCAAAACAAACTACAAATAGTTTTTAGTTATAATGTGAATTCTTTAACAAGACTTTATTTTCTAATACCAAAGAAAATTGATTTATATTCTTGAATCATATATTAGTATTTTTAATTAACTACTATGAATAAATTATTTTTTTATCTTAAAATAAATATTTATATTTTGTAATATTAAGATACAAATTTTATAACTGAAAATATTTTTAAAATTAATTTTCATACACTTTTACCTTTTATTCTAAACTTCAGCCAATCAAAAAATTATTAAATAATCAATATATAAATAACAAAATGTGCCATCATTACTTGTTTATTCCTTGCTAAATAGAAACTTTTGTAAAGAGGAAAAAAACGACCAATAAAAATACATATGACGTATTTACCCCGCGATGTTTTTTATTCTAACCTTCACATCAATCCAAAAATTATTAAATAATCAAATATATAAATAACAAAATGTCATCATTACTTGTATATTACCTTCTTGAAAAGATAAACAAAGCCCAATCAAAATGGATATGACGAATTTACCACGATATGTCACAAATACCAGATATTACCTGGTAATCAGGTGTATGTTCTACTTCAACACTGCGTTTTCTTTTTAATTAAATCTTCTTTTTCGCTGGATTTTCCTGCAGATGTACGACTATCACAATCGTTTGGTTCATCTTTATGGCAAATCAATTATCAAATCTTATTGTTTAATTGACATTATACGGTATATTTTCACAATGTAGTGAGAATGACATGACCAGATACAGCCTTCCTTTTGACGCTCACAGCACTGTGGATGCCATGCCCACCTTTATAGATAATCAGGTAAAACCTTAAAAGCCTTCCTTGTCTGACAAAAATATTGTCAAATCCTTTACTGTCTCATTTAAATCATTTTAACTTTTATAAGTCGATCCAGATTGACTCCAAACTACACAGTTAATCCCGATAAATCATTGGTTTATAGCTTTTTATCAATCTTACTATTTTGTCTTAAGTCTTAGGGTGAAGTCTTATGAGCCGTTGGGGATCTATTTTGAAGGACCAAAGGTCCCAGGAAGCAAAAAAATAAAATGCTAAAGGATAAATTAGAATCTTTTCCTCAACAATAGCAGCCCCTATTTTTTAGATCAAAAACTTTAGCGGGTGCAAAAAGGGCGGGGCTAGAAATTGCCCCACTTTTTTGTGCCACTTGTCACATATGAAGTTCTAAAATTCTCACCAATTAATTTTTTTATTATTTTATATTTATTTAAGCTCTTGAATTGAATATTATGCAAAATAATAAAATTCACCATACCATCAACTTCCATAAATATGGGAGCTTAAATTTTTAAGCTTAATCTGTGATACAAAATTGAAGGGACCACCCACTTTAAAATAATCCTAAAAAATCTCAATAGCACCCACTAAATTTTTTTAAGAAGACCCCTCCATAAGACCCCACCCTTACTATTTTTTTAAAAACACACCTTCTATTTTTTTTTTTAAGAAGACCCCTCCATAAGACCCCACCATCCAAGGCGGACCCCACTATCCGCCGGCCCCAACCCCACCGGGGCTTCGCTCACCGATGAACCGGCGGCTCCGCCCACCACCGGAGCTTCGCTCACCGCTGATTTTGGATGTTATTTGGGTTTGTGGTAGAACTAAAACATGTAGCCTGGTCAAACCCTCGCACAAAAATTCCAACTTGGTATATATATTAATGACTTTAAGAATGAACGGTGGAAGCCTGTGGACTTTTTTCGACATTAGTTGATTCTAAATAATACTGTCGAATAAATCCTCAAAGATGGAATTAATTTTGAAAGAAACTGTACCTTTTTTTTCAGAAACACCTCAGCATCGACTCTCACCGTGTCGTTTGCTCTGATTAGCATGAAATTGGAGGAGAAGCAAGGCATATACCATGTCGACTGCATTCTACCATGGTTTATGCAGCACAATTATTGCCCTATTTGTCGCTAGTATCTACTGGCAGAGTGAGAATGGCATTAGTCCACCTCCTGAAGAGCATGGGAGCCTGACCAAATGGGGCTTCCCTGGTGGTGGTTCTGCAGTTGGCAGATTCTCCAGCAGGGTTGCAAAAGTAGCACAAATGAGTCTAGTAGCTCCAGAAATTCTTCTGTAGTATTTAGAGAAGAGGGGGGTTTGTTTCAGATTTGGGTATCAGGGCAGAGAATCAAGGTCAATATAAGCGCAGCAATCCTCTGTCTTTCCCATGGCCATTTCGATCATCCAGGCCAATTCAGAGTCTTCTTTTAGCATTAATGGTACCTCGACCTGGTGGTTTAGATAATGGGGGATAAGTTTATTGTAAATCATTTACATTTACATGTTGCAGAGTGTATTTCATGGAAACATTTTTTTGAGTTCATTGAGGAAGAAGTAAATGAATGGACGATCCTGACTGGTCTCCTGTAATTATCTCTTTTGCTCATCTCAAAGATGCTATAGGGACCTGAGCCTTCCGGGTTGATTGATTTATTTTTCTCGGTCTTGCTCAATTAACAGTTTTTCGATTACCGAGGTCCTTTCTTACGTCCTTACAGCTTAAATCTTAAAATTCTACATTCTTCCTACCAAGATTAGTAAATAATTTTAATCATGTAAATAAACATTATGTGTTTCATTTATCATTGGGTGCTTTTTACTCAAACTATTTTAGTGTTTTGAGATTTTGAATTGCAGTCGTGTCCTTTTTGTACAAGAGCATTCAATTAAACTTCGTATAGGGGAGAGGGGCTCATAATGGAGCAGGGTCCAATAGTGCGGATAGAAGTAGTCCTCAATGGGTCTCATAGTGGAGCACTTTAATAGCCAATTGCAAAACACTTTTTATCCATAAAGTACGCAAAGTGACAAATCATGTGATGCCACATGCACACCAATAGAACATGACTTAGTGCACCATTATTGGTCTCACTTTTTTTTTGGGCCTTTTTGGATACCTCAACAAAAAGCATGCTAATGTGGCATCATATTTGATGATGTGGCCTTAAAACAAAATATAGAAGCACATGAGTTGCCAAATAAACTCTTGTACAAAATTCGAAGTGATTTGAAATTTCCACATAGGATTTTGAGAAACATGAAGTTAGGGTGCTCCACTATGGACCCCTCTCCCCTAATAGCTCTTCAGTTTTACAAAATTGTCCATTACCTGCAACATGTATCCTTAAAAAATTTCGGGAATGTTTATTTAGAGCAAGTATCCATAGCATGTTTGGAAAATGTTTAATTGGTTTTTAAAGAGCAAGTATCCATAGCATGTTTGGAAAATGTTTAATTAGTTTTTAAGTAAATTGTTAGAGCAATTTATACAGATTGTAGCAGTATGTTTTCGTTATTCTTTTGTTTGAGGTTTTTCATGTCAACTTTCAATTTAATTGTACTAGCATTTTTTTTCATATTTTATTAGGTAAAAAAAGTTTTTGAAAGGGTCTAATCTTTTCTAAAAATCACAAATAAAAAGAACAAGATTCATAAACAATGTGGGGCAATCAATATTCAATTGTACAACAGCATAGTTGCAACAACTCTACCAACAACAAACAAAGACAAAAAAGACTAAACAATACCATGCCCAAATCTAACAATCCCCACACCTTTGATTTAATCATGGAATTGAAAAACATATTCCAGAGGACTTTTCTTCCTTCTTTAAACCCCAATCCAAAAAATCTCCTCATCCATATGAATATCTATTGATTCAAGAGGAGAGAGTGGAAACCTTCTCTAAGGATTGAACAATATAATGTATAATTACATTTATAATATTAATAGTATAGTATTATAATCACAATATTATTACTTTTAATAATCAATACTTTCATTAATATTTTATTCTTGTTTAATGCATGTTTATTTTGTTTTAGTATTTTTAAATATATGTTAGTATAATTATATCTATATAATATTAAATATAATATAATTATATTTATAAATAGTAATAGTAATCAATTGATTAATATATTTATCTTCAACCTATATTTTGTCTTGTCCCTATTCTCATAGAATAACTCAATCCATCTGATCTCCACTACATATTATTAGGAATAGTAGGCCCCTAACTAGAGTTCAGCTCCCAATTGTTCTTCTATGTGAAAGATATTGAGAGATATCTTCTCCCAAACAATCATTTTTAAGAATTTATCATATAAAAGTGGAATACGAAAGGATATATATCCACATCTATTACATAGATTAATTTAAGATAGATATAGTAGTTATGAACAAATCATATGTTAGTATTTTTTCCAACTAGTCATTACACACTAACTAATCCATAAACTTGAGGCAACTATGTCACACTCTAGTATATCAACTTATAGATTTTAAATGGGATGTTCCAAACCCCCTCTACATGCATTTAATCATCTCTAAAGGATTCCTACACATGCATGAAAAGAATTAACTAGAAACATCTCAAATGCAAAAAATAAAAACCTACATAATACAAAACATACATGCAATAAAAGTAACCTAGGAGAAAAAACCTCTAATGGGAAAAAAATTCCTAGAAGAGTGAGTTATGTTCTTCATGTCACTAATACTCATGAGCTTGCAAAATCTCTGCATCTTGTGTTGAGTTTCCACATCCATAAAATTTACCTAAAGATGACCATAACCTATATCTCATCTTATGTTTTGTGTGGAATTGAGGACAATACATCTCAAACCAATTCTACTACACACACCTATAATAATTCAACAAATAATGTTGCATCAACCTTGTTGTCTCAACTTACAATCTAATCAACTAATATATGAACTTGCTTTGCACCTTGCAACCTCAAGGCCCATATCTACATTCAATCATTTACATTGAGAAACCTCTAACAACCTTTTGAGAAACCTTTAACAACCTTCAAGGACTGCCACTTCCTTATGCCATAGATATAGGCTCCCTCTCTAACCATCTTACTATGGTGGAAAGATCCTTGATCCAAATAAGTACAACAACCTCCAAGGGCCACCACTCCCTCAATCCATCACATTTTCCCCTACTTTCAACCTTCTCTATCACCTAACAATCTATTCCAATTCATAGTTTTCCCAAGCTATCACATAAGCCAACATTGCACCTAAAACAAGATTCTTGTCTATGATGAACCAATAAAACCAAAAAGCCCCAAACTCCAAAATTTCTCAGTCCTGCCTCTTTATGCCTACAAAGAGACTCGATAGTCTAAAGAGAATGGATAGTTTCCTTCAAGAAATAAGTCATCCATCTAATTGTCACACTAACTCTTCTTTGCCACCTACAATGATCTAAGGAAAATAAATGGCCCTAGAATAGCAACAATTAGGCTCGCAATTATTTTGCTATCCAACCACTATCTAACACTCTGACTTCTAACCTAATGACTTCAACAAGGAAACCAGTCATGCTTGTTAACTACTCACCATGCATGTATTCTTTCATAACCCCTCTAGCATCCAATGAAAATGGTTGTAACTAGCCAACTACTTGTATATGTGGCATTATTTCCACCTATAAGTGTCATGTGGATAAGCCAAAAAATTGACCTCATCAAAGTCAAGGATTAGTGAAAGACCAAATCATATGCTTCACTAGCAATCACACACCTCAACAACATCATGACCATTTTGTAACCACATGCTCACTTCATCAACCATTACCCACGACTTTAGAAACATACCCATCTTTGTTAGCAACCTCATGACTTCAACAACCCTTTTCAACTATAATGTCCCCTTCTATGTTTTCCTTGTTTTCTCTAAGCATAATAAACTCTAATTCATAATAATAGTTGCATAATCAATTATAAGTATAAATTTAACCTAAAATTTGTAGTTTTAACAATTATTATACAATTCATATTTAAAGCTTATAATGTATCACGAAAAATATAGAACTTATCATTTTATCTTTGTTGTAATTCTCCTACAATTTGTAGGGATTTATCTTCAATAAAACACCAATGAAAATGTCTCTAAAGTCTACCTAAATTAAGGGTTTTTGTCCACTAACTCAGTTATAAGAATTAAGAGCTTTCATCCTTAATTTCAAGCCTAGAGGGGTTTTTTCCTTAGGTTGTTAAAAACTTAGTTCATATTCCGCAAGGGAAAATAATAATATAAAATATCTTCATAGAATTATTGTCTCTCTCCTTTGTTGGATCTTTCTTTAAATATAATTTTTCCCTGTCTGATGCACCTCTTCAAATGTCCCTTGATTAGAAATAAACTTTAACTATAATTTTATTTTATATTAATCCAGTTGGAAATTGAATTTTCCCTTATGTTTGAGGAGTTGCCTTAATTAAGGAAATCATAGCATTCTATCTCCAACTACCAACACTAATTAAACTCCATATTAGGTTGCCATAATAATTTTATAGGAATTCATTAACACCTATCACCACTTAGCACTCAACAGTATTATTTAAGTGGGTCTTCATTTAGTTATAATCAAAGCACATGCCAAACTCCCAAGACCCATGGAAATGTTGTAATGGGTACCCAGTTTTAATTTTAAGGAGGGGACATTACAACCCTCCCTTCCCAATATTATTTATCCTCAAGCGATTGGAGGTTAAGATGCTAAAGAAACTCTACACCTTCTAAGAGAGAGATTTTTCTAGTGTGCTCAATTTCTCTTCATCCATACCCCATTTATTTTGATATGGTTTACTTTGATCCTAAGATTTGAATCCTCATTCCATTTCCACGTTGTTTTAGACCAAAAATGCCCTATAATAACCAAAATTATCATCACTAGATACACCTCTTTTATCCTCTTGAGCATTTTTTTTTTGTAAATGGTGTCTTTAAGTACATAGACTCCTTGGAACCAATATAAAGAAATTCCCTAAGAGAAGCTATTATAAAATTAGAAATACTGTTATGGTCTAGTCTTTGCTTATTTTGTCTTTCCATTATTTTGTATTGCCTTACAGTCTAAGACCATCAAGACTTAATTTGTTTGAGCTCACTGGTGTTTTTTTTATCTTTGAGTTATGCTTCTCGATCACCCTCTATGAGTTCCCAAGTTCAACTTCTTTGTTGTTAATGATTTCTTATCTACCTATTTTTTAAGCTCACGAGTTTATGCACTTCCTTTGTTTACACAACGTCAAGTTCAACGATAGTCACTTGTTCAATAAATTTAAGAGTGTTAAGTGTCACTTTATATGAATCCAATTCAGGAATTGCATGCATAAACGTCAAGGTCTTTGCCTCACCCCTTAAGGAATCTTGAAGAAATTGAGTCAATTTGTTGTTTCAATATGGTAAATGTGAATTTTTGTATGCCAATGTTGCCACGACATCTTTGAGATATGAAGGAGACTTGTTGATGTGTTGAGCCTCCTTTAATCTACCTTCAAATACTTCAAATTTTCCCACCCTCTCACTTCTAACGAGATCCACAAAATGTAGGTAGTTATAAAGGGTATATCTTGAAACATAATCTATTCCTTGCACACACACAATCAATACACTGTGAGATCAACTACTATGACCATTCAAGGTACTAGAGATAAAAGTGTGATTCTTTTGGCCAAAATTCATCAATTCTAAGACATCATTTATGGATTTAACTAGGAAAATACTAGCATCTAGTACATTAAATCCATTGTGTCCATTATTTTGAATATCTAATTTCTTGTTTGAGGCATATGTGCCAAGAAGATTCCTCGCTTATTATATATTTCTATCATTTGAACAAAAACCTTGTACTTCATCAAATCTTTCATCTTTTGAGATATTTGGAAAAGGTCACTAAGTGCTCTATAATTTGTTGGTGTGAATAAATGTCTTATACCTAGTTAATTCACTCACTAGGTAATTAGGGGACATATTCACATGTTAATTTTACTTAGGATCTAAGATTCCTTCTAGAAGGATGAGTTGTCTTGTCTAGACCTTATCTTATCCTTGGTTGTTATAACTTAGTTGTCTCATGTGATAGGATTAAGACACTTGTCATGATCTTGTCTAATCCTATTCACCACCTTGCCTACATAAGCAAGGCATCATATGTACATTTGCATATTCAGTGGCTTCCATTTTGGCATTCTTGCATCCTTAATCATAGCATGATATTTTTGCCATTTCTCTCTTGTGGAAGTTTTTTTTTTTTTGCAAGTGATCTTGGGGTGTTGAGGAGTTCACCATAAACTCCTACATGGTATCAAAGCTTTAGTGTTGCAGACTTCTTCCCAAATCTAAAGGACCTATCTTGGTGTGAAAGTTTCATTGGGTGTGAGTTGGGGTCTTGAGAACCTTACCATTGAATGTAGGGAATCTAAAAAAGTCAAGGTAGACTTTCATTTCGTCAAAATCTAACATATTTTGTCAGATCTACAAGGGTTTTAAGGAAGGGTTTCAATTGCCAAATCTAGAGGGTAGATGATATTTTGGAGCAGTTTGAGTGAAAACTAACCTTGCCATTGTGTCTAGGAGACCCGAAAACCTAAGTATCAATTGTTAATTCATCAATTTTTGACACTTTCAGTCGAAGGCCAAGGAAAAAAAATTTAGGTCGTACAGATCTGTACATGGTTGTATGGCCCCATATTGCGATCAACATCATCAGATCTATAATCGAGTAGAATATTCCAACGAATTGACATTTATTTCGGCATATTCCCTATCCTTTGCATCATCCAATTTTCTATGGATAGGGCAAAATATTTTGTTGGTATTTTCACCTGTGTCAGCCTTTCTCTTATCATCGATCAAAACGTGAATTTTTGCCAGTACTTGCCAATCTTCGTCAGCCGCAATCTATTCACCATTCGGCATAACCCTATCAAATCGTTGTTTGTTCGTACTTTAGAAGTCACATTGGCAGGTATTGAATGGTCACAGGTTTATTTTATTGAAAGGTTTTTTTTTAATATTAAAACTTTGGTTTACAATTTTTTTTAAACTGTCGACAAGTTTTATTAACTGACCATATTGTTCATCGGTTGGTGCGAGATTACACCCTGCAGTCCCATTGTGCAATGGGTAATACCGAAGGCTTAATGCTTGGGGGTGGCATGGGCTATGGCCCGCTGCCCCCCACCACTCTACCCAACGGCACCACTGCTACTAGTGGTGGAGATTTTTTTAAAACTTTTATTATGCCAGTGATCCTATGGGTGACTGAGGGCCTAAATTTTGCACCCATTTAGTTTGTAAATTTTGCACCTATTTAGTGTTGAAAGGTCCTCTTTTAGGCCTTTTTTCGTTTTTTCATAACTTGCAATCTAGGAGGCAAAATTTTGCAAACGAGATATTGTCGGAAAGCTGACACCATGACTTTTACAGTGGTGTAGGTTATTTTCAATAATTTTGTTGTTTTATGGAATTTATTGTTGATTGAAGTCAAATATGCTTTTGTGGCTCCTGAGTTCATAACTTTTTGCCATGATCTTCAAAATTTCCATGATTCTTGCGATGTTGGAAAGGTATTGAGGAGCTCTACATTTCCATCCATGCACTTTTTCTTGTATCCATCCCAAGTTGATCGTTATTTTAGTTTTTCCCCAAAGGGTGTTCTAGAGATTACTTGGATGTTTTGTCAGTTGGGAGGGTGCAATATTGATCGTTGCACTTCATTTCAATTCCAAATCATTTATCAATCAACTGTTGCTTCATAGATTCTAGAGTTGTGCCAGTTTGTGAGTTTTCCAGTGTTCCTTGGCATCGGGTCTGTTGTTGCTTATCATGATTCTGACCTGAGTCTTTGAGTGACTCTAATATGGTTTCTAGCAAACAAAATTATCCTTCATTGCTTGTCGGATTGAGGATTTCAGTTTTACTCCACAAGAGTGCTTTCAATGCTTCTTTGCAGCAGGTTATCTCATTATGGTGGGGTTGTATGATCTCTCTTGTCATCCTTTGTGTGTGTGGAGATTGATTAGATTTGTGATGGATATCATTATTGTATTTATCTCTCTTTTGGGGAAGAGTTTTGTCCCATTGGGTTTTCTCCTTTTCTCCGTTTGTGAGAGATTACATTTGCATTTGTACATGGGTACCTAACATGGCCTCATAGTCAAGACCCATCTTTGTTTCATTTGCATAATAATCTTCTCCCTAAGTTGCACTTAAGGGGGGTTGTTGGTGTGAACAAATGTCTTGTACCTAGTTAATTCACTCACTAGGTAATTAGGGGACATATTCACATGTTAAGTTTACTTAGGCTCTAAGATTCCTTCTAGAAGGATGAGTTGTCTTTTCTAGATCTTATCTTATCCTAGGTTGTTATAACTTAGTTGTCTCATGTGATAGGATTAAGACACTTGTGATGATCTGGTCTAGTCATATTCACCACTTTTCCTATATAATCAAGGCATCATATGTACATTTGCATATTTAGTGGTTGTCATGTATTCAGTCGCTTCCATTTTGGCATTCTTGCATCCTTAATCATAGCATGATATTTTTTCCATTTATCTCTTGTGGAAGTTATTTTGTCTTGCAAGTGATCCTGGGGTGTTGAGAAGTTCACCATAAACTCCTACATAATTTACCCCTATCTCATTATCTGAAGCACTTATAGGGCCACTCATGGTGTGTGTTTTCCTTGATCATATTTGACCATAAGAAAAATTGCAGAGATTATAACCATCCATTACAAATCTAATCAATAGTTGTGCACATCTAGGTAAGATTCCTCATGTGTTGCAAATAGCCCAAAAACCTTATTAAAATTAAAACTCCCCATGGCATCTTTCCTAGTCTTTGATGTGTTGACTAGGAGAAGGGACCCATCTTCCCTAGGAATTTCATGGTGCTTTACAAACTATTTGCATGAGAGGTTTTGACCCTACAATATACTCTTATGTTGCCTTTTAGGTCTTGTAGGGCATTATAAAGGTTCTTATTTTCTTCAACAACTTTGTGATATCTAGAAGAAAATTTGGAAAGGTGTTGCACTTCATCCTTTAGTAATTCCCATTTCTTTTGGTTTGGTCTGCATTAATTGTACATCTTCGTTTATTTTTTGTAATAAAATTCTTATATCTATGATTTATATTCTTTATGCTTCTAAACACATCTAAAACTCATTTTTTTCAAATTCCCTTACATAGTTTTAAATTCATCATTTTCCCATTCTATAGAATTGGAACATTGCCAACTTTCTTGATCTGATTCAAAAAGGTTCTAGTTAATCTTTTCCTTTGAATCTCCAATGCCTTTATCCACTTTGATCCCCAAGAGATCACTTAGACCCCATATTCCAAAATAGTTTGGAACATGAAATAAAGTCCACATGCCGTATATTTCAAGTTACATGCCTTACTCTATCACCCCTCTTTATGTGTTTTACATGGTGACAAGAGTTTTGTGATGACGTAGGAAGCACCAAGTTTGAAATATTCTCATACATTATGTTGCAAACAAAATGCTTATCCTCATTTTTCCAAAAATATTTTGTTGAGATATCCTCAACACCTTCATTTTTGTGACTCAAAACTTTGGAATTTTCACTAATCAAAATGACATCCTCAAATTCATAGTCATCATCAATTCTCTTATTAAAATCAATCAATCATTCACCATGTGGAAGTTTGAAAGATCTGGTGCATGATTTGGTGCATCTTTCTTCAACTTGAACTCTTCTCATCCAGCAAATGGAACCCCTTTTGTCTTCCCATCATCAATATTTTGGTGACACGTAGCATCATTAGAAACTAATAAGACATCTTCTCCCACCAAGGAATCTTTACCTTCAACTTGCTTTTTAGGTTCCTCTTGTTCTTGTTCCATGATGTCTTCTAGTTTTGAATTCAATTGTTCCTCTTGCTCCTTAATTACTTCCTCAGCCTCTCCTTGTGATTTTGATTATTTCTTCATCAATTCCTTCCTTCTTTCTCTTTTGAATATCTCTAAGTATTCCTTAGAAGTAATGTAGGATTTATAAATATTAGATATTTTATCATATTTACAAAAGGAAATAAGTTTTCACTCATCTCTTTCAAACTGATCTTCTATTGCCCTTCGAATAGGATCATCTTGTCGTGTTCTACTAGGTGAATTTAAACTTCTTTGGATACTATAAAATTGCTCCAAAAGTTGTTTTTTAAAATCTTTACTCTTTGTCTACACCTTTTGGATAGGATCTATGTCTTTTTCTTTTGGTAAGAACTTAGGTTGCAAATCCATGTTCTTTCTCTTAAATTCCCTTTACTCATGTGTCCATTGAAGATCTGAACTTAGATGTTAGCTTCCAACCTTACAGGCTAACAAAATCAATGGATTTGATACCAATTGTAATGTCTCCTAAACTTTCCTTGCTTTCTCTAAGAATAATAAACCCTAAATCATAATAATAGTTGCATACTTAATTATAAGTATAAGTTTAACCTAAAATTTGCAATTTTAACAAGTATTATATAATTCATATTTAAAGCTTGTAATGTATCTCGAAAATATATAACTTATCCTTTTATCTCTACTGTAATTCTACTCCAATTTGTAGTGATTTATCTTCAATAAAATAACAATGAAAATGTCTCTAAAGTTTTCCTAAATTAGGTTTTTTTGCCCACTAACTCGATTATAGGAATTAAGGGGTTTCATCCTTAATTTCGAGCTTAGAGGGGTTTCGTCCCCAGGCCAACGTTAAAAACTTGGTTTGTATTCCAAAAGAGAAAATAATAATATTAAATGTATTCACAAAATTGTTGTCTTTCTCCTTTGCTTGGTCTTCTCTAAATAGAATTTTCCCCTAACAGATGCACCTCTTCAAATGTCCTTTGATTGGAAATAAACTTTAATTATAATTTTATTTTATATTAATCATGTTGAAAATAAAATTTTCTCTTATGTTTGAGGAGTTGCCTTAATTAAGTAAATCATAACATCCTATCTCCAACTATGAATTCTAATTAAAATCCATATTAGGCTACCATAATAATTTTATAGAGATTCATTAACATCTATGATGACAACACTCATAAAGGGAAGACAAATTCAAGCAGCAACTTCAAGAACCACTTTGATTAATGGGGATTCAGAATGACAATCAACAAATTAGAGCAAAACGTAGCCAAATCTCTATAATGGAATTCAAACCAATGTTCTCTAGTAACTCAAGCTTATTCGATTCCAATTCTCAATAAGTTTAATATCGATTCAAACAAAAGTCGATTCTTCACCTTTGAACAGGGACGAACATTTCTTATTGGTTTTCATTGCACATGTTAAAAAAAATGAACACTCCACATGTTGCAGCAATAGTTAACAACAATCTATCAGACAACAAGATCATGAACAACAATGACTTCGTTACAAAGTTTTTACAGTTTCACAACTCTAACTGTAGGTCCAACGCCACACAATTCCAAACTAATTGATACACAGCCTTTTTGCACACTTCAAGACAAGGAAACGATTTCAATCAATAATTGCTAAGTCACCTACACCTATACGTTGCAAGGTCACTACTTCAAGCATCTTGTTAATTCTTTGAAATCCCATTTTCTGCTCAATCGACCTCCCTCTTCCAACTGATAATCTTCCACACTAAAACAATTATCCTCTGCCTCCAAACCATTTCTTTTCTTTTCCAAGAATAGCTCGTCCTTCTCCCACTCACATTGTCGGGCAATGCCTTGTAATTAAATTTCATCTAAATCCAAACAAGAGAAGTTCGCTACCCAAAAATGGTTAACTCACACCAAAATTGCGAACAAATCAAAACACCAAAATACAATTAAAGAAAAATCAAAACCTCATCAAATAAAGACTGATGCTCCTACATCAAACTCCCCAAGAGACAAAAAGAAGCATGTGCTCCTACACACGAAGTCTCTAGTCAGAAATTGTTTCTCCATTCTTTTCTTTCGCATCTTCCAACATTGTTCTGGAACACCAATCATGTGTTTAACTTGAGTTCATTTGTTTTTCATTTTTTGTTTGTATATTCTCCTTCCTATGTCTTTTTCATTGAAAAGCCTCCAAAAATCCATCTCATGTTCATATACATGATTTTCTCCATTTGATTCTAGATCCTTTTCATCTTCTTTTAACCTCTTTCTTTCAACAATCTCATTCAAAGATTCAAAAGCATCATTACCAAAATTATCAGAAACAACTTGCTTAGCATTTACCTTGCATGTGCACTCCTCAAGCTATCTTCCAAACGACTCTTGAATTTATGTCAATCTTCTTTTTCGTTGCAACAACTTTTTTATCTTCAACTGCCAACTTCATCTTTGTATCCTTCACTGTCTTGTTTATCTTCATACCATCACTAGCAAGCTTCTCCATCCATTCCTTGTCTATTGCTAAAAATTGATCCCACAAATCTTCCTCGCGGTCATTGTTTTTTGCACTTCCTTTGTATTTCATCTCTACAACTTCATTAGGTACTTTTTTGCCTTCATCTCTTTCAGCCACTATTGCTCCAACATCCACTTCTTCATTTTCATCTGCATATTTTTCCAAGGAAGCCATATTCTGTCGTCTTCTTTTTTGAAGAATCATCTGCATAGACCACTTCAACTTCTTTTTCAATGGCCAAGACCAACCATATTCTTGGCTTCTTTCCTCAAGCCGTTGCTTCACTAATAACTTGCATCTCTCCAAATCTCTTCTCAATTTTGCCATTTCTTTATCCCAATCCAACTACTTCTTCTTCACATTCTTTGTCATTTTTCCTTTCTTCCTCAAACTTTCTTTTACAGTATGTTGCTACATCTTTTATCTTCTCTTCTCCACTTCGTGATACCTCACCTAGGGCTTTTCTCCTTTTCCTCTACTTGGTCTCTTGGTACCCAGGTTCTTCCTTTTAACCTATCAAAATTTCCACACACACACTTATCAAAAATCCCATGAGCATTCTTTCCATACCTTTAGACTCTCCCAAATCTTGCTCGCTCTGATACCAAAAATGATGACAACACTCACAAAGGAAAGACAAATTCAAGTAGCAACATTGGGAACCACTGTGATTAATGGGGATTCACAACAACAATCAGCAAATTAGAACAAAATGTAGCCAGATCTCTATAATAGAATTCAAACCAATGTTCACTAGTAACTCAAGCTTATTCGATTCCAATTCTCAACAAGTTTAATATCGATTCAAACAAAAGTTGATTCTTCACCTTTGAACATGGACATTTCTTATTGATTTTCATTGCACATGTTAAAAGAAACAAACACTCCACATGTTGCAACTACAGTTAACAACAATTTATCAAACAACACAATGATGAACAACAATGACTTCATTACAAAGTTTTTGCAGTTTCACAACTCTAACTGTAGGTCTAACCCCACACAATTCCAAACTAATTGATACACAACCTTTTCACACACTTCAAGATAAGGAAACAATTTCAATTAATAATTTCTAAGTCACCTACACCTGTACGCAGTAAGTTTGCTACTTCCAGCATCTTGTTAATTCTTTGAAATCCCATCTTCTGCTCAATCGACCTCCCTCTTCCAGTCGACAATCTTCCACACTAAAACAGTTATTTGCTACCTCCAAACCGTTTCTTTTCTTTTCCAAGAATAGCTCGTCCTTCTCCCACTCACATTGTTGAGTGATGCCGTGTAATTAAATTTCATCTAAATTCAAAAAAAGAGAAGTTCGCTGCCCCAAAATGGTTAACTCACACCAAAATTGCGGACAAATCAAAATACCAAAATACAATTAAAGAAAATCCAAAGCTTCATCAAATAAAGACTGATGCTCCTGCATTAATCTATCGCCACCCAACACTCACTAGTATTGTTTATTGTGGATCCTAATTTAGTTATAATCGAAGCGGATGCCAAACTCCCAAGACCCACGGGGAATGTTATAATGGGAATCTAGTTTTAATTTTGAGGGGACATTACATCAAATTTGTCAACAGTTGTTGACATTGCAATGGTACCAATATTTGGTACCAAGGGTGAACTTTAACATTAACTATCATTTTTGTAACACTTATGTAGTTCAAGAAGTACAACTTAGGACATCAATCTAGTAGACTAATTATCTAAACAAGTTTAAATTAATTAAACAATTTTAGACCATGTACCCCTAACTAGGGAGTTTTGGGTCCAACAAGCTTAAGATTCTCATACTCCTCATAAATTAGAGGAGCTTATCTTCAAGGCTAACTTTTTATTTAGTGTATCATCATGCCATCAATGAATCCTAATCAAATGTTTGGTGATTTCTGCTACACTTGCAACAACTCTTTCCATGAAGGAATCAACTACAACTACACATGCAATAGCCATGTAATGGACTAAAACCACTACAGTAATGAACAATTATCATGCATGTCCCTTCTCTTGATGGACAAGAACCACCATGGGAATAAGGCCATGATCAACTAATACCACCATGACTTGCTTAATTAATAAAGGTCTTCACTTCATCTAGAATGTAGAAAGGGGTTTTTTTATATTGATCCCAATGACTCAATATGCAACTCTCCCTGAATCTGAGATTTTTCCCTCCCACATGAGCAACTCAAACATTCATGCCTAATTACTCCTATATTTGCTTCTACACACCTTCAATGGGTTTGATTCTAGCATTCACCTTGGCTCTAGCTCTAACACTCCAAACCTCGATATGCTTCCTCTTGTTCTTTATCATGCACCTTGTAATTGATCAAAAATATCATGCACACCCTTCAATGTTAGCAAACATGCACAACAAAAGAATATGTGTGGTACCACTTCCCCAATAGTAAACTCTACCATAAATGCAGGACAACTCTGTTACACCCTGATACATCAACTTATGGATTTTAAATGGGAGCTTCAAATGCCTCTACATGCATTTAATCATTTGTAATGGCTACCTATGCATATGTTTAGAAGCAATTAACTAGAAACATTTCAAATGCAACACATTAAAAATTAAATCACGCAAAACATGCATACAACATGAATAACTTGTGGGAAATCCTCAACTAAGAAAAAAATCTTGAGAAAGTGTGTTCTAGACTTCTTATGTCACTAATCCTCTCTATCTTATGTTGGTACTAGATTTGGTATCCCTAAAAAACTTTGCTCTCAATCATGTTTGTAGCCAAATGTCAAGTCAGTCTTATCACATCAATATCAACTATGCTACCTTTCCTATCAAACAATCAAGTCCTTAAGTGTTGGTATGTCTTGGTCCACTAATTATGTATGCAAGATGTTCATCATGAAGATATCAAGCTCTTAATCCCAAGGAGACTCCAACATAGGCAGAGGAAGGAAAGAGTGAAGTTAAAAAAATACTATGATGACAAATGCCAGATAGAGGTAGTAAGGATTAAGGTTAAGGAAAATATACTCAAGATGACTAAAACATAATCATATTTGGGGATTATCTTCTAAGCATGAAATTGACAATGCAAGGAATTCAAAATTAAAGACAAGCAATTTCAATGCTTACTAAAGATCAAAGTTTCTATTTTAGAAAAAAAATTGTTTTACTTTTTTGCTTTTTCATTGTACCTCGAATTGAGAGAGAAGCATGAAAATCAAAAGTTCATATTTTTTGAAAGTTTTTTTTACATTTTCTACTTTTTTAGCAAATGGTCGTGGATGGCAACAGAAAAAGGTTATCATGATAATTTCAAGCTCCATCACATGAAAATGAAATTCAAAAAGATGAAAGACAATAAGAAATGGATTTTTTATTAAGGTCAATATGACAAAATGAAAAGTGAAACAAAATTAAAGAATTCAAAGTTTTGACTTAATCATTCAAAAATTTCTTCAAATTAGTGGTTAATGCCTAAAATTTCACTTGATGTTAAGTGATCAATATCTTTACTTGGCATCAAGCGGAGAAACTTCCTCCTAGCACCAACTTTGATAGTTTTATCTACTTGGTGCCTATGGTTGAAAGGATCCACCATGGATTAAACTAGAATGTTTTGATTATTAATCAAATATAAAATGAAGATAAATTGAAGATAAATTAGGTGGCTAGGCTTTCTTGGATGCCAAGGCAGGGTGAAAATAGTTTTAAAGCATAGAATTTGACTATTTAGGCATGAAGCTTCAATTCATACTTTACAATTTCAAAAGCTTCTTGCTAAGACATCACATAGAACAACTATATCCATTTTTTGCAAGTTTTAGAAGCCATCCATTCTAGAAATCAAAGGAACCAATGATTAAACCTTCTTCTTCATCAAATTTTAACAATACATTATGCTTTGTCATCATTTTTCAAGCATAATCCTAACTAATGATAATTAAACTAAACCAAGGGAAATCAATTTGAAGGGGATATGAATACAAAAAACATCACTATGCCTCAAAGGTTAGAAGAGGTCAAAACAAAATTGATTCAATCAAATCTATAGGCAAGCACAAGAAGTTGAACCCACTTTTAGTGGAAGCCTTGTAGGGGTACGTGTTTCATAGAAATGTGTACCTATTTAGGAACAGGTGACTAAACCTAAACTCCTACCTATATAGAATGGGTATAAATTTAAGTTTGGGATCCCATTCCTAAATGGGTATACATTCTTAAAATAAATGAGTGCCCATTTTAAAATGGGGATCTATTTCTATTTAGACCACATACTCGTACCTTTTTAGAATCAATATACATTTTGGAGTGAGTATGCATTCCATAAAATTTGAAATTTCAAACCCACATTTTTACTTTTGTTTTAGACTTGGAAGAGGCTTAGAAACCCAACCCTTAGCCTTAGACCTGAGCGTATAATGTTATGTTAACAACTACAAGAAAAAATTGATTTTAGCAATATGGATGATGAGTTATTGTTTAAGATTTTTAAACCAAATTAAAAAAAACAAATGACAATGCCTAATTTTCAAATATGTAATTTTTTTTTACTTTTGGACATATTTTTCTATTTATTAATTATTTTTTAAATAAAAAGGACTCATAAACTTGAAATGACATGTATTACTATTTTTAATTCTTCTTATTTTGATTTTTTAAAAATTCTAACCAATCTAGATTTCATTCTCTACATGATAAAAGTAATCATGTTATTATTATTTCTTCAAATTATGTTGGTCATACATGAGGAGTTTTTAAAAACACAAATTAGGGCCAACAAAAAATTAATTAAAAAATATATTATTATTTTTAAATCTTCACAAAATTTCACCATGATATGCATCTTTCCACAAAAGAATTTATAGAGATACTTTCATTTAGGTTAAATTATGTTGTCCATACACATGTTTTGGCCCAAAATATGTGATTTTAAAAAAACTACTTTTGTACATCCTACACAAACCCAATTTTTATCATCTTGGTATTAAAATAAATTACATATTTGAAAACCATAAACAAAATCCTACATTTTATATTTTTACACCATGTTAATATTCTATGTATAAGTGCTTCAAATTTTTACTTTAACTATGACAAAATTTTATTTTCAAGAAAAAGACTTCCACTTTTTGGCCAACAAGTGGACCTAATTTTTTGCACTCACCCCTACTAATGGGAATCTTGTGAGGAAAGTGGAAGATATTCAGGACGAGGTTGTTTCCTTTTATAAAGAATTGTTAGTAACATATAGTGAGTCGAATGCAAGGGATATGGACATCCTTCTAGACAACATTTCACAACTTGTTAAAGATGAAGATAATTTGATGCTCATAACACTTATATCAAAAGAAAAGGTGAAAAATGTATCCTTTCAACTTCACCTAGACAATCTAGCCTAAATAGGTTTCCTATGAGCTTCTACCACAAATGGTGGGATATTATTGGGAGAGAGGTGTGGAAGCTAGTGGAGGATTTGAGGAATTCCAAGAAGATTTAGAATGGTATAAACAATATAAATATTGCATTCATTCCTAAGAAGTTGGAATTTAATTCATCTACAAGTCATCAACCTATCTCCTTATGCAACACTATATACAAAATGTTTTCTAAGGTGATGGTGAAAAGGTTGAAATTTGTACTTCCCCACATCATTTCCTTGAAGCAAAGTGGTTTCATGCCTCAGAGGAATATTTTGGACGGAATCATCATTGCACATGAGGCTATTCACTCAATAGTCAATACTAGCCAAAAATTCATAGTGATTAAATTGATTATTAGTAAGGCTTATGATAGGGTGAGTTGGTTATTTCAAATGATAATTCTAAAGAAATTTAGTTTCTGGCAAGAATGGCTTGAGTTAATTTTTTCATTGTATATCAACATTAAGGTTCTGAATATTTTTTTTTGATCAATTAACTACTGGATAGGGCTAACACCCATTATATTATATCAAAATAACAAGATTTACAATTTGAGTACAGATGTTTGCATAAGGACCCAGCTTAAACCAAAATGTTGTGGCCAACCATCAAAACCGCCCAACTACACTACTATCAATCAGACTTTTTACCCACCCAGACACCATACTGTACCCAAGACTAACTAGAGACCGATTCAACAATGGAGAGATCAAGACTTCCTTCACCTCGGCTTCCACAGACCACAGAGCACTGTGAACATGAGGCTCATCGCCACACGCCCAAAGCCCTACTACGCCTCCTCCTCTCTCATTGCCTTGCATGGGTCGCTCAAGCTTTGACCGGACACTCCAGCTTACACCTCCTATGAGTAGGGATTTTTGCAATATCCTCTACGTCTGCCTGTCCTCCCCCTGCCAATCCTCACCTGTGTCTGGCAGCACTGAATCCACCAAAGCAGCTTCAGCTTTCTCACTGGCTCTGTCACTCTCCACCTCAAACCCTTTACGCGCCATATAGTTCCCTAGCTCCACTTTAGTCATGGGAGGGAGGATGGCAGCCATCTGCAGCAGTAAATCCAATTTCTATCAATATCCCCACCCCGTGCCTCCAAATCATTAGGCACTACTGTAGAGATGAGCGAAAACCTCAAAATTGGACTGGCCCCCCACCTTTTGTTTCGCCTACCCTCTGTAGAGCGCAAGCGCCAAAAACATAGTCGAGCGATCCTTCAACTTGAGCTTTTTCCAACATTCATTTGACACCCGCTATGATGTCCTTTAGTCTCCCCAATGTCTTGAGTCTCTCCGACAGTTATCCTTTCAATTTCAAGTGTATCGCTATGACTCTCGCCGATGCAACTTATCGTTGTGACTTTGGGGGTCGGCAGAACTCCATGAATTCAACCTGATAGCAACAACAGAAACCTCCCTTGCATTATCTGCAAGACTAGATGAATGCTCTGAAACATTACACTGATGGCTCTTGTCTCGCCGACACATCTCCTTGTGCTTCGATCGGTAAGACACATGATGGCTCAATATGAGTTATTCCGATGATTGTTGTCTTGCCGATAGGATCCCCTTGGTCATTGAGACTGCACACTCGGACCCTGCCTAGCTGGCATCAACACGACTCCTCCCTACTCCTTCCACCGCCTCTTTTGCCAACTTGTCCGCCTCCGAGTTACCTTCGCGATAGGTGTGGCTAATTTGGAAGTCTTCGAAGGTAAGGATAAGGCTTCTGATTGGTAGGAGCCATCTACGCAGCAGCCAATTGGGGGAAGAATTATTCCTTATGGCATTCACTATAATAAGTGAGTCCCCTTCCAAATGCAGCTTCGTTGTCCCCAAGGATTTCGCCAACTCAAGCCCACACAAAGTAGCCCAAAATTCTGCCATGTTATTCGTGGAGTGGCCAATGAATTCCATCTTTTGCGCAATCACAACTCCTTCAGAATTTTTTGCCACACAACCAATACCCACCGCACCTGGATTACCACTAGAGGCCCCGTCAAAGTTTATTTTAATCCAACCTTCCGCTGGCTTCTGCCACACCGTCTTCCTTCTGATTTCAGATTTCGAAATGGCATTCAAGACTCCAATCACAGGAGGGATGCACAAACCTGCAACTCTATTGGAGAGCTCAATATCCCTATTAGAGAAAACGTTCTTCGAAAAGCTTAACCTCTTGGCGGCTGAATTAACGAGCTCCACCACTACCCCAACCATACGTCGTGACATCACCTCCCTACCCAAGGATTGCTCTTTAAAAATTCTCTTGTTCCTTTCCTTCCAGAGTTCCGAATAGATCGTGGATGGCACTACTTGCCATATTCTGCTGAAAACACCTTTGAAAGTTTTTCTCGGCCATGCTGACAACCAGTCCCCCAGGTTCTGTAGGAGTGGGGTGGAAACCTAAGAGCACCATTATGATCTTCCAACAGTACTCAGCATACGGGCACAAGAGTAGTAGATGGGACGTGGTTTTCGCTTGCTGCTTACACATAATGCATATGTTAGGGCCCTTGAAGCCCAACATTGCCAATCTGTCCTGTGTAAGGATTTTCTTTTGTGATGCCAGCTAGGTGAAAACCCCAGCCTTGGGCAGAACATGCTTACCCCAAAAGAGTGCATTTGGCCAATTCTGCATTGACTCTGCCCCTTCTTTAAGCTCGTAACCAATCTTAACCTTATACTCCCCATCCACTGAGTCTGCCCATCTCAAAGTGTCTTCCCCATCACCACCCGGTATCATTCTTTCCTTTAGTAGTGACGCAAGGGCCAGTTTTTGATCTTCTGGGGCATCGAGCTCGCCAAGGTCTTTCCAGGTCCACTGCTGCACCCCATTTCTCCAAACCTTCATGTCGTAGTCACAGACTTTCGAACCCCAAACTCTATCTGCTACTGCCTTAATTTCTTCTAAATGAGCCAAATCTCCTATCTTGGGAAAACCTTCCTAGGAATCATTCCAAAAAGAGGCATTATGTCTGTTGTGAACTTCCCACGTGACATGCTTCGTAATGATATCTCTGCTTTCACAGATGAAGTTTCAAATGGCTGAGCCCTTTGGCGGATCAAGTACTCTAATTATGCTAACCAAATCATCTGAGTCCAAATACTTTCTCCTTAGAATTCTTACCCACTTTTGGTTACCTGTGTACATTTGCCATACTAATTTAGCACCAAGCACCTGATTCATGATCTTTAGTTGCCGAATGCCAGCCCCTCCCGCCAGTTGGGGTTTGCACACCTTATCCCAAGCTAACAATGGAATCTTATTTGCTTCTTTTGGCCCATTCCAAAA
Organism: Sequoia sempervirens; assembly: GCA_007258455.2. Lineage (NCBI taxonomy): Eukaryota > Viridiplantae > Streptophyta > Pinopsida > Cupressales > Cupressaceae > Sequoia > Sequoia sempervirens. The sequence continues at coordinate 30,170 of VDFB02372054.1, forward strand.
GAACTTCTGCATAATTTGGTTGAGCTGGGTAGAGATACTCTTAGGAATCTTCATACAAGACATCGAGTAGATTGGGATGGCGGACAACACAGCCTTTACCATAAGTAACCTACTTGCAGAAGAGAGCCATTTTCCTTTCCACAACTCCATCTTCTTCCTACAGTTATCTACAAGCCTTTCCCAATAACCAATTTGGTTGACCCCAACAAATAGAGGCATTCCAAGAAACTGACCAGGAAGGTTGGCAGGTCTCAATCCCAGGATTTGTGCTAGGATACGTTGGAGGCTAGGCTGGACATTTAGGAAAAAGACTTTTGATTTCCTCCAGTTGATAGCCTACCCTGAGGCATTGCTATAGTCATCCAAAATTTGCTTAATCTTCCTCACCTCCATTCTTGTGGCTTGTCTAAATAAAATGGTGTCATCCACGAACTGCTAGTGAGTGCTAGCTCCCACCCCTGGAGCAGCCTCAATACCCTTCCAAGAACCTTCCATCCTAGCTTGTCCAATTTTCCTACCCAGGGCCTCTGCCATAATGATAAATAGGAACGGGGAGAGGGGGTCCCCCTGTCTTAAGCCTTGAGAAGAACTAATGAAGCCTTGGGCCACACCGTTGATCATAATTGAAAACCTAGGGGAGGCAATACAGCTGCTAATCCATGCCACAAGCTTTTTGTTAAAGCCAAACCTACCCAAAACATCTAACAAGAATTGCCTGTCTACCCGATCATAGGCTTTTAGAATGTCTAATTTTAGAACCATGCTTGGCATTCGCAGTTTCCTTTCCGAATGAATCATTTCATGGGCCACAATTATCCTTTCCATGATGGACCTGCCTGAAATAAAGTCGCTCTACTCCTCAGAGATAATCCTATTGATCACTAATTTGAGTCTGTTCGCTATTACCTTGGAGATAATCTTGTAAACCGTATTGCATAAGGAGATTGGCCTATAATCCCCCATGCATTTAGCTTCTTTTTTCTTTGGAATGAGAGCAATGAAAGTATGATTCAACACTTTGAGCATCGTGGACTTTCTTCTAAATTCTTCCACTGCTTTAACTAGGTCCTCCTTGATAATATCCTAGAATTTCTGAAAAAAGAAGGCAAGAAAATCGTCTGGCCTCGAGGCTTTATCTAATCCAAGTTGAAAGGTTGCCTTCTTCACCTCATCCAAGCTAATCGATTAGATGAGAACCCTGTTATCTACTTCTGAAATTATGTTTGGGATTTCCCCTAAGAACTCCTTCCTCACCCTCCCATCTGGTTGAGCCTCTTGAGAGAACAGAGCTTTGAAGTACCTGATAGCCTCTTGACTAATTTCCTTCTCATCACTAGCAATGGTCCCATCATTTCTTTCCAAGGCAGTGATCCTATTTCTACTTCTATTGACCAAAGTGGTGTTATGGAAGTACTTCATATTCCTGTCCCCTTCTTGAAGCCATAATTCCCTTGATTTTTGCTTCCAGTGGCATTCCACCCTTGCCAAGACCTCCGATTGTTTACCTAGCAGCTCCTTCTCTTTCAAAAAATCCTCCTTCTCCATGCCATTTGCAATTACTCTGGCATTGAGAGCCCTAAGCTCTTCCTCAATCTTATCGCTCTCTTCGAAGATATTCTTAAAATGTTCCTTGTTCCAAACCCAAAGTTTTGCTTTGATATGGGCCAAATTTTTCTGAAAGGCAAATAAGAAAGACTGCTTTCCCACTCAGACCTCTTGCCACCACTGGGAAATTAGACCCTGCAGCTCCGGGTCTCACAACCACATCTTTTCAAAGCGGAAGGGGGAGCCGCCTTTGAATCCATCCGGCTGGATCAACAATTGTATCGGAAAGTGGTTTGAGCCGCTCCATGGTAGAATTGATGCTTCTAGCAAACTTGACATCTGGGACCATTCCCCTGCCACCAAGAATCTATCTAGCTTTTCTGAAATGTTCGTGAGGCCCATCCTTTTGTTTGTCCAGGTGAAAATTCCATTTTTTGTCTGAATCTCCCTTAGTGAGTTGTTATCCACAAATTTCTGGAAATCCTGTTGAGCCCTGGACATTATTCTTATTCCCCCTTGTTTCTCCAAATTGTTCAAGGTGGCATTGAAGTCCCCTCCAATCAAAACTTTCTCCTCCTTAAGCTGACCCAGGGAGAACGAAATCGACCCCCAAAGGGTCCTCTTTTCTGCTGTAGCTATAGGGCCGTACACATTGATTAATTTGAACTCGACATTGCCCTGCAACAATCTAACTGACACCAATAACTAGTGTTGGTTGGAATCAATTAGACTGCAACAGACCGTCAAAGGATTCCAAACCACACCCAGCCCACCCGAGGCTCCATCTGACTCCCTAAAAACCCCTTCCCAACCTCTCCAGAACTTCACCTTCTTATCCTGTTCTTCCTTACTCCACTTGGTCTCCTAAATGAGCACAATGTCAGGTTTGTTACTCTCTATCTGGCATCTAAAGTGACGCCATTTGCTAGGGGTGTTTAAGCCCCTAGCATTCCAACTTAAAATTCTCATGATTCCCCAGGAAGGGGAAGCCCATTCCCGTTTCTGAGTAATGTTGGCCTCAAGTTTGTTTGACCCTTGGTGGATCCTGCCAAGGATAATTTCTCCTTATTGGATTTATGACCCCTTTGGTTGATAGACTTGATCCTTGGAGTCTTATGACCAGAAGGGATTTGCTCAATCCCTCTCTTAGCCAAAATGCCCTCCTGATACCCTTCGAAGCTACCATCACAATCTGACTCGGATCCCATACTCCTCTGGTCTTGGCCTTCTTCTCCATTATCCTCCTCCAACCTGAACTCCTCCAAAAGCCCTACCTTTGTCCCTTGTTGTCCCTCTTCGGCCTGTCCCTGTTCTAGGTTCACTTTTGTCTGATCCCCCACTCGGATGTCAATGTGGTGAGGGAAAACATCCTCGGTCTGGTCCTTCATACCAGGAAAGGAACGCAAGTCCTCTAGCTTCTCTTGATTAAGCCAACAATCAATTTGGCCTTCTTCCATCTGAGAGTCCACCAACCGCCCAGAATCTGTTCCTAATTCTTTTATGGCTGATTCTAGGGGCCATACTGCCTCCACATGTTCTTTTTCTATGTCAGTCATTGGGGGATTTTTCTCCTGCGACAATTATGTCTCCTGTAGAGGCTTCTTCCCATCCAAATACATATTCAAGCCATTGGCCACTATCTAGGAGCAACACCTTTCTTTACCATGCGCCATTGATTTGCATATAGGGCAGAGATGCAATCTATCTTCCCTGAACACCACCTGTTTCCAACTACCTGACTCTGAAATTAACTGTAGATCTTCAGGCAAGTCGACTCCCTTCGCCAGCGAGACACATAATCTGAAATATATACCACCGGTAAAATCCTCCTAGTCCTTGTCTAGGTATTTAAACTTCCCTAGTTTTCTACCAATCTCCTTGAGAGATTCCTCATTCCAATACTCCGACGGTAGATAATACAATCGAAGCCGTATTGAATTTTCTTCTAGCTCTATCTTTCCTGGGTCGAAGTTAGGGCGCCACTCAAAGAGATGCATTTGAGCCCCATCCATGAAGTACGATCCCAATCTTAAGGCCCTATTTCTTTCATCTTGCTCAAGAAAGGTGATCAGAAAATAATTGCATTTGAGAGCCTTCACCACAATTTTATTACTCTAGGTTTCTAAACACCAAATCTTAATGTTTTCCGGGCTCCTTTGGCCTTCGTCTCCCCATTTCAAAAACATACCTATGTCTTGAAGTAAACCCCTAGTTTGCTTGACTACCCCATCAATAAAGGAAATTGAGGGCATCAGAATTGGAGGGGACATTCCATTTTCTCCTTCGCCTGGATTTGAAGGTTTGGAGTCATCTACTATTTTGGCCTTGCCCTTGTCTGTCATCGTGATCCAAACCCCATTCGCACCTTCCGATCGCCAGTGCTTGGCTGTATCATTGTTCTAGCCTGGCTTTTTCCCAAACCACCCATTCACTCTGCTTCTATTTTGCTTACCTTGATTACCTGGTTGAAGCCTCCTTCCCCGATTATCTTTGGCCAGATCAGAACAGAAGGGTCTAACCCATGGGGGCCCTTGGCCATCAAGTCGCCTGGAGTGATATCTACTATGCTCATTCCCAGCTCTACTCCTGCTCTTTAGGTAATAATAGGGGTGACAGTTATCCACCCACCCTCCATTTTCTAGCACCCATTGAGGTCTGTAGATTTGTGAGCAACCACCCCCTCCAGTGGACCCGTAGGCAGTCCACCCATTATTGATCTTTTCCCTGAAGGTTTCGAATGGTACCGCTCGCTCAAGTTCATCACTCCATTCTCTTTGACCTGGCAATCCTCCTCTGCCCGCCTCTCCCGCTGGTCTTCAATTTTCTCCTGCGATTTGTCCCGCCATTGCGCCTCACCCCTTTGCTCCTTCTGTGCTTTGCTCCTTTGGGTTTCGCCGAACTACTCCTCGCACACTTGCGCCATTTTTCGACCGTGTATTCCTACTAAGGTTTTGAATATTATTTAATGGCAACCAATGTGATTTTTTGAAGCAAAAAGATGATGAAGACAAGGGAACTTGATTTTACCTTTCTCTTTGTGATAATGGAATAAGCACTTAGGAGAGAAATTAAAATGAGGGTGTCGATGGTTGAATGGTGAGGTACATAAATAACAAGGAATATGCACCCTGTTACCCACCAACAATTTGCAGATGACACCATCCTTAATGGGGAGGCCTAGTTGGAGGAGGCAATCATGATCAAAGACACTTTGGATTGCTACATTTCTACTTCTAAACATATTATTAATAATGATAAATAAATAAAATTATCTTTTCATATAAGGGGGCATCACAAAGAAGATATAAAATATCTTGGTTTTAATATTGACTCTATTATGAGCAAATACTTAGGTCTTCCTTTATTTAAAGGTGATGTAAGGACTAGGCTATGGGATGGCATTGTTCTTGTGTATAAAATAAATTAAAAAGCATGGAAAGGTTGTTGGTTAATGATCTCAAGTAGGATCCTTATCATAAAGTTTGTGCTCTCAACAATTCTTATCAATTTTCTCTTGCCTCCAACTCATGAAGAACACCATATAAAATTTAGATGGGATCATAAAAGTATTTTTATGGGAGGGCTCTAATGAGATAATGAGAGTTTCATTGATTTATTAAGATATGATGAAAAGAAGAAAAATAGATGGAGGCGCTAGTATTTACATTTCAACGAAGCACTTAATGTGAAGTTGGTTTGGAAAATGTTTAATAATCTAGAGCCCCAATTGTGCAAAATATTATAGAAGAAATACCTCAACAATAAGGACCCAAGACAAATCCTAAAAATTGAAAATCCTTTGAATGGCTCTTATTTGGAGATTCATGATTTCATGTAGACCCATCATCACAAATAATTTATCTTGGGTAATTCATAATGGGAAGTTTAGTAGTTTTTAAACTAATTCATGGAATGGCTTTGTGTCATTATCTAAGATCTCAAATTAAGTGATTGTAAGGATATAATTAAGGATGTTATTGTTTGGGGTGCCAAGGTTTTAGATTATACTATAGAGAAATCTAGGGAAAATGGATTAGAATTGGATTAGTGTCAATTTTTTTAGTTCAATTTGAAACTTTTGCACAAGTTCAATGTGAACTTGCAAGTAATTTGAATTATTTCTATTTGGTAATTCACTTTAATGATTAAAGTGAAAGTCATTTATTTAGTTAAATAAGTCTAATAAAGTGTATATAATCACTAATGATTTAGACTTATGTTCCAATTCATCTTTTGTGTGATAAGATTTATATTTTGGAAGATTATATTTTTTAGCTAAATAGTGTAAAGATAGATGCAAGATATAAGTTCAATAACAAAGTATAGTGTAATAATTCTATTTAGTTATAGTTGATAGTTGTGGAGGTTTCCTTGTAAGCTTTCAAAGGGATGGAAAGTAGATTTCAAGGTGTAAATTGTTGAGTACTTGTGTTCATTTCCATAATTGGAATTATTTGTGTGATTAATTCAATCTTATTTAAGCATTAGAAGATTAGTTACAGTGATTGGAATTTTAATATGGTATCCGAGCCTCATTGAGTAGCAAGAAAAAAATAAATGTAGGTTGTTTTGTGAGGAAAATTGTGACAATTTTCATGTTGAAAATCAAAAGGAAATTTGTGTAGGGTTTTTGGTGTAAAATCACGGCCAAGGATAGGAAGTAATTGCAACCAGTAGGTGAGAAAATTTGTGACCCAACTAGGGATGAAATCGTAAGTCATTTTTATTCAAAAATTGCATGAGTTTATTTGATAAACACATAAATTTTCTATTTAAATTGTAACCAAATTTTATCTTTAAAGTCACATTGAGAGTTTTAGGAAAATTGTGATCTAAAATTAAAAAATCATGGGTATTTTTTGTGTGAAAAATGAAAACAATTTTTGTAAACATCACAACCTAGTTTTTCTTGGATAATCACATACATATTTAAACAAAAATTGCATCATTTTTTTTCTATGCAGAGGTTCACCTATGTTGGGGTTTTGACAAAACAATGAGAATAGGTTTAGTAAGCAATGCTTTTCTTTTGTCAAAATGTAAACTTGCAACTAGGGTTTGTGAACTGCGATGGCTAGGGTTTGTAGGTGGATTGGAACCAATACCTAGGGTTTGTTAGGGTAGCAAACATGCTATGGTTTGCAAAAGCAACTAAGGGTTTGAAAAAGGTAATTTAAAAAATTTGAGCAATTCATATTATTTGAGGATTTAAAGAGTTTATTTTATGAAAAATAATTTAATGACACTACCTAGTCTTTGTTTCAAGGATAGGTTGGATGGTGTGTTCAATTCCTTACCTTGGAAGATTGAGGTGACCTTGTTATTGGAGGAAAATTATATTTGGGAAATCATAAGAATCAAGTGATCCTACCTAGAGATTCAACAGTTCAAGAAAAGAAAAAAATTAAAGCCAAGTGATGATCCTAGATGTGGTGAAAGATCATTTAATTCCTCATTTTTTTGAGAAGAAAACAACCATGGAGATGTTTGATGCTCTGGTTAGTCTTTTCCATAGTGAAAAAATTAATAGGAAAATGATTTCGATAAACAATGATTTTGATAAACAAACTCAGATACATTAAGATGTCTAGTACGTATACTATTACCAATTACCTAATGAAGGTCACTTGACTTTGTGACCAACTTTCAGTAGATGAGGAGAAGGTTGAAGATGTAGAGCTTGTGAATTTGGAATTGAATGGTTTCACATCTTCATGGCACATTTTTTCTCAAGGCATATGTGTTAGGTAAAATATTCCTTCTCTTGAGAGACTATGAGATGATTCTATTCAGGAAGAAACTTGGATGGAGTCAAAATCCAGCAAGAAAGGTGGTGATAAGAAATTAGCTCTCATTTGATAAAAAAGTGAAATAAAGGAAAAGGGAACAAGGGAAAAGGAAAGGATGAAGATTAATCCTCACAAGTAGGGAAAACGACTTAAGTAAAATCTATTAGTTTTAGGATCATAAATTAAATAAGCAGATATAAAATAATTTAAACAATTTGACACAACATATACCCTGGGAAAACCCTCCAACTTGAGGGAGAAAAACCCAACAATATATCACTTATATAATGAATAATGAACAACAATTTGCTTTACAATGGGGCCAATCACAAGGCCGAATTACCAACACTGCACTTGATGCAAACTCAAGATAAATACTATTGAACTCCTTGTATGATAATATTGACCTTCTTGAAGAATGACTTCGATCTCGATGAAGAATAATAATGAACTCCAATATCGAACTCTGATGTAGATGAACTTCACACTTGTCTTGAATGAATAGAATGAATGATGGTGAATTAATGAACAATGCCTCCTTAAATACAATTCAATGGGAGATCTCCAAACAAACGTGACTCTTCAAGATGTAAAGTCGACCTCCAATGAAAGGTTGTGACTCACACAAAGGGTGGCCGATATTAAGACAAAGTCGGCCACAATAAATAAAATGTTATTTAATATTTAAGTGAAGCGCCTCTTCACAAACAAACATCTCCAATAAATAAATAGTCAGGCTATATTTAATTTATTGCTTTATAAAAGATCGTGGCTGGAAGTATGAGGCCCGCAGCTACACATCAACACTCCCTCTTAGCTAGGGAGGAATACTTCTAGATATCCAATGTCATGAAGTCTCTCAACATGACACCCACAATGGCTACACCCATTTGTGGAAATGAGCTCATCACGGAGTCACTCAACATGATATCATCCACCATGGCTACTCCCATTTATGGAAAGGAACAAGTGTACAAATGCCCATCACGGAGTCACTCAACGTGACGTCATCATAGAGTCACTCAACGTGATGTCATCACGGAGTCACTCAACGTGATGTCATCATGGAGTCTCTCAACATGATGTCCACCATGGCTACTCCCAGAGGGTGGATAAACACAAGTACAAGGAAATCATCACGGAGTCTCTCAACGTGATGTTGTCATGGAGTCTCTCAACATGACATCCACCATGGCTACTCCCAGAGGGTGGAACAAGGGCTTTCACCTCAAATTTCTCTCTCACAGAGAAAGATGCATTAACAAGGGCTTACACCTCAAATTTCTCTCTCACAGAGAAAGATGCATTAACAAGGGCTTACACCTCAAATTTCTCTATCACAGAGAAAGATGCATTAAAGAAAATCACAGAAGATCACTAATGTTGAGTCTCCCTCTCAGCTAGGGCTTCATTCTCCACAACTCCAATCTTGTCTTGAAAGTACACAAACTTTACTCTAGAGAGAGGCTTGGTGAGAATATCAACCGTCTACTCATTAGTGTAAATGTATCTCAACTCGGTAGCTTTCCTCAATAACCATATCTTTGATATAGTGGTATTTGATCTCAACATGTTTTGTTCTATCATGAAACACTGGATTGATAGAAAGATTCACACAACTTTGATTATCACAATGAATAACAATCAGCTCCATTGATTGCCCAAACAATCCTGCAAGGAGCTTCTGAAGCCACACTGCTTCTCGAGTTGCTACACATGCTGCAATATACTCGGCCTCTGTAGTGCTTACTGCCACTGAAAACTGCTTCCTACTACACCAAGAAATCATCGTAGACCCCAAACTAAAGCAACATCTAGAGGTGCTCTTTTGATCAGTCACACTCCCTACGCAATCAGAATCAGAATATCATTGCAACTTTAGGTCTACACTGGAAGTATATTTCAAGCCATATCCAATTGTGCCACACAATTATCTCAAGATATGCTTAGCTGCAACTAGATGAATTTGCCTTGGTTCACACATGAACTAAGTGCACTCACTGCATAGCAAATATTTGGTCTAGTATTGACTACATACAACAACGAACCAATCAACTGCCTATACATAGTGGGATCCACCAGATTTGAACTAGCTGCAGACTCACTTAACTTCTTCAAATTGGTTTCCATCGGTGTAGACATGGATTTGCAATCCATCATACCAAATCTCTTCAAGATGTCTATAGTATACTTCCCTTGACTCAAAATGATCTCATAGGGTCTCTGCCACACTTCCAATCCTATGAAGTAATGCATATATCCTAGATCCTTCATCTCAAATTTAGAAGCTAACTCCTTCTTGCATTTGATAATGAGATATTATGCTCCTATAAGAAATAGATCATCAACATAAAGAACCAAGATTAATGCCTCACCATCAACTACCTTGAAGTAAATATTTGAATCAACATCATTCTTGGAGAAGCCCAAGCTCATCAAGTATCGATCAATTCTCTCATACCAAGCATGAGGAGCTTGCTTAAGGCCATACAAAGCCTTCTTCAATTTACAAACATGAGACTCCCTCCTATGAATCTCAAAGCCATCAAGTTGCTCAATGTATACCTCTTCTTCAATCACGCCATTAAAGAATGTTGTCTTCACGTCCGTCTGATGTAGCTTCCATCCCTTAACTGTTGCAATAGCAATAATGGTCATGATGGATGTATAACGAGCAATCAGAGCAAAGGTTTCTTCATAATCTATTCCCTCTTTGTGAGAGAATCCTCTAGCCACAAATCTAGCTTTGTACTTCTCAATGCTTCCATCAGCCGCATGCTTGATATTGAAAATCCATTTAGAAGATACAACAAATTTCCCTTCTTGTCTTGGTACAATATGCCAAACATCATTCTTGATGATAGATTGATATTCTTCAGCCATAGCATCTCTCCATACTTGCTGACTTGATACCTCCTCAACACTGGAAGGCTCAAATTCAATGATATGACTCATTAATGCAACATAGCTTGGAAAATTCTGTGGTCTTTTGCTTTCTCTGAATGTTTCTCTAGGAGCTGCAAACTTTTTTGCCTCTTGAATTGTTTTCCTAGCCCATAGAGGTCTCTTTCAACCTATGACAATATCTCTTGGCCCATCAGTTGGTTCCAAAGCTCAACTGGATCACCATCCTCTTCTAGTTCAGTAGACTCCCTCTAAATCTCAGGAGTATGATCAATGTCCATGTCCTGAGGAGTCTCCTGGTCTTCATTATCTATCTCCATGTATGAACCTTTAGATCTTTTGAATGCAACATTTTCTTCAAAAGTGACATCTCTACTAATCTCTATTTGTTTCTATCCTGGAATGTAAATCCCGTAGGCTTTTGAGGATTCACTGTAGCCCACAAATATTCCTCTCTTGTCAGATGGTTCTAACTTAGATCTCTTATCTTTAGGCACATGAATATAAACATGACAACCAAAGATTCTCAAGTGACTAACTTTAGGCTTCATACTTGTGAAGGCTTCTTCCGGAGTCATATTCTCCAAAATAGGATGAGGGCTCCAATTTTGAACATACACTACAATTCTAGATGCTTCTGCCCAAAGGAAGGTTTGCAAGTCTTGATCATGGATCATAGCTTTAGTTGCTTCAACAATGGATCTATTCTTCCTTTCTACAACACCATTTTGTTGTGGATTGTAAGGAACACAAAACTCCCTCTTAATCCCTACTTCGATACAAAAGTTACAGAAGCCTCCAGAGATGTATTATCCTCCGTTATCAGATCTTAGAACTTTGATCCTCTTCTCGGATAAATTCTCTACTTGAGCCTTAAAATATTTGAATTTCTCAAGTACTTCAGATTCCTTAGTCTTTAAGAAATAAATCCAAGTCTTTCTAGAGTAGTCATCAATGAAAATTACATAATACCAAAAACCACTCAAAGATGCAATAGACATTGGACCACACAAATCAGCATGAACAAAATCTAGAATACATTTTGATCTACTTTCACTACTATGAAAAGGACCTTTAGTATTCTTACCCAATGCGCATCCTCTGCAAGTACCATCATGCTCCTAACTGAGTTTTGGAAGGCCAGCGACCATCTTCTGCATGGATGGAAGAGCTTTGAAATGGAGGTGAGCAAGTCTTCTATGCCAAAGCTCACTTGAACTGGAAGAATCATGCAACAATGCCTGCATTGGACGAATGGAAAGTCTATAAAGACTCTCTTGCCGAACACCAATCACTTAGACTATCTTGATGCTAGAGTTCTTCAACCAAGCAAGAACTTTTCCCTCAGAAAATGTAACTTGATATCCTTTGTCCTCCAAAGCTGACATTGATACAAGGTTCCTCTTGATACCTAGTACGAACAACACATCGCTCAAATGAAGAGAGATGTTGGAATCTAGGTGAAGAGAGGAGGCTCCAACACCTTTCATTGAATAGCATGCGTCATCTCCAATTATTACTTGGATGTTGGTATCTCTTTCCACCAAATTTGAAAGGTGCTCTCTAAATTTGGTAATGTGTTGAGAGGCGCCACTATCAATCAACCATGTGCTACTATCGGTTGGAACATTGCTTAATAGGGCTGAGATAAATAGAAATTCGCTTGAATTATCTCTTGAGTCCTTCTGAGGAGAGACATCACCCACATTCATAGTAGAGGCATGTTGATTTGGTCTAGTTGTACAATCTCTCACATAGTGACCAAACTTATCACATCTGAAGCACTGTACATGGGAGAGATCCTTCTTCTTGTTAGATTTGGGAGCAACATCCGATCTTCTATCTCTATTCCTCTTGAAATTGCCTTTCCTTCCTTCTATTCCTTTCCTCTTCGATGTTTGAGCAACAAGTACATGATTGTCTTCATTGTTAGAACTTCGTCTATTACCTCTTGCTACCAATCTTGATTCCTCTTGAATACAATCTGCTCTAAGGCGATCAAACTTTGGTAGCTTCGATCTTCCACTGATACCTTGGATAAATGGCTCCCAAGATTGAGGAAGACCGTTGAGTGCCAACATGACTAAGTATTTATCATCAACCATATTACCAATGGCACAAAGCTAATCTCTCAACTTAGTAATCTTCATGAAGAAGGAGATGACTGAATCTCCTTTTTCCATCTTGATGTGATGAAGTTGTTGCCTCAATGTAAGAGCTCTACTAGTGTTATTGATCTCATATAGTCCCTCCAAAGTCTTGAACATCTCTCTCGTTGTCTTCAACTTGGAGATAATAGGCACAAGGTGATCCTTCATAGAATCAATCAATATCTTCTTGGCCTTTGTGCGATTCTTCCTCCATTGTGTCTACTCAATGTCATTGGAAGGTTCAGGTACCTCTTTCTCCACGAACTCGAGAATGTCATTTTCTTCCAATGCAATGATAACTCTAAAATTCCAAGAGGTGAAGTTAGAGGCACCATTGAGTCTATTTTCAACCTTGAGACCATTCACCATTTTCGCAGTTAAGGCAAACACACAAAGATGAGAATAATGGTGAAAGATAATGTTGCTTATATAAATCTGATCATGATCTTGCTTAAACCTGCTCTGATACCATGTTAGTTTTAGGATCATAAATTAAATAAGCAAATATAGAACAATTTAAACAATTTGACACAACATATACCTTGGGAAAACCATCCAACTTGAGGGAGAAAAACCCAGCAACAATATATCACTTATATATTGAATAATGAACATCAATTTGCTTTACAATGGGGCCAATCACAAGGCCAAATTACGAGCACCACACTTGATGCAAACTCAAGATAAATACTATCGAACTCCTTGTATGATAATATTGACCTTCTTGAAGAATGACTTCGATCTCTATGAAGAATAATAATGAACTCCAATATCGAACTCTGTTGTAGATGATTTTCGCACTTGTCTTGAATGAATAAAATGAATGATGGTGAATGAATGAACAACGCCTCCTTAAATACAATTCGATGGGAGATCTCCAAACAAACGTGACTCTTCAAGATGTAAAGTCGACCTCCAAAAAAAGGTTGTGACTCACACAAAGGGTGGCCTATATTAAGATAAAGTCGGCTACAATAAATAAAATGTTATTTAATATTTAAGTGAAGCGCCTCTTCACAAAAAGACGTCTCCAATAAACAAATAGCCATAGGCTATATTTAATTTATTGCTTTATAAAAAATCACAGCTTGAAGTATGAGGCCCGCTGCTACACATCAACAAAATCAAGTGTTATGGTTGTCATAAGTTCGGTCATTATCTTCAAAGTGTCTAGACAAGAAGATGAACCAAGGAAAGCAACAACAACATGAAGTAGCAGTCCTTGTAGAAACTCAAATGAATGATTTTCCTGCCAAGTTTGAGAAAGATTTCTCAGTGGTTTCTTGTCTTTCTACTAGAAAAATTTAAAAGGATGCTTCGTAAATGTGGATAGTGTGCTTCTAGGCCTATGACAGTAGCCTGAAAATATTTTGTACCAAACTGGAAGAGCACAACTCTAGAGTTCAAGTTGAGCTTGTTAATGATACTAAGTATCTAGTAGTAGGAGTTGTTAAATTTCCTTTTCAATTTTAATTAGGTGGCTCTTTAGAGTTTGATGATATTTTGGTTGTCCCTGGTCTCAAGAAAAAAATTGATTTCAATTTTAGTAATGGAGGATAAGGGCTTTGCAGTTGAATTCAAGGATTACCAAGTTTTATTAGACTAAAGGGGTTTAGCTCAGTTACAACATGTACTGTAAAGGTTAGAGAAGGAAACATTTAAGGTTATAGGGTGAACCAATTACAACTTTAGTTCATGGCAATGATAATTTATGCAAGTTATGGCATAAAAGAATTGGGCATTTACACCATGCAACATTACTTGTCATAGAACTTCCAAATTTTAGTATTGAACAACATGGATTAAATATAGAGGATGCACATTGGGAAGCATGTCCAGTATGCTTTCCCAAGCAATGAGCATAGGTCTAAAGGTATTTTAGACTTAGTGCGTTCAGGCATGTGTGGATTGATGTGAGTTGGCTCAATTATTGAAAGCATGTATTATGTTTACTTGATTGACAATTTCTCTTGCAAGACATCATGAATATAATTCTTAAAGACCATGGATGAAGCCTTCAAAGCTCCAATTGAGAAGTAGATAGGGAAGACTAACAAGGTCTTTAGATCAAATAATGGGTGAGAGTATAACTCTAAGGAGTTTGAAGGTTTTTGCAAGGAGGCAAGGATAAAGATGGATTTTATTGTTTTGTACAACCCACAACATAATGGGGTTACAAAATGGAAGAATTGATCAATCATAAGTGCTATTAAGGATGTGATTCATGACCTTATTCTGCTAATGTTTCTTTGAGAAAAAAGCATGTCTTATGGAAATCTACATCCAAAATATGTGTCCTCACAAGATTTTGGAGGACACGACACCAAAGGAGGCACTTAGTGGTGTGAAGCCAAAGGTGAGTCATTTTTGCATCTTTTGTTGTTGAATATATTTCCATATACTTGTATAGAGGACAAGATTAGAACCTTCCAAGAGGAAGGATTTATTTGTAGGTTATAGTGAGACTTCAAAGCCCTATAGAGTCTACATTCCAAAGCTAAGGAAATTTGTAGTTAGCAAGGATGTCAATTTTAAGGAAGACTCTGCATGTAGAAAATCTCAAGAATTTATTCCATCAACAAAGCATGGGGAGTGGGAAGCTCTAAAGGTTAAATCTCTAAATATTTGAGTTGTTTCCAATACAAGACAACAACCTTCAAGTGAGGAGGGAGAAACTTGAGCCCCTTTCTCTTCTTCTACTAGGAGACCTCAATTGTTTGAATATAAATTGAGGAATGCTTCGGAGCATGTTGAGGCTCCTAGGAGCACATTCGAGGAGAGTAGACCTCTAAAGAAGTTTCCTAACTACATAGCATTGATGAGTAACATCATTAAGTCTTCTAACTTTCATGAAGCAATTGATTAGTAGTTAGTTGATAGTCTAACTAATGCCTTAACAAAAGCAAAGTGTGAAGCATGTAAATACAAACTTAGATTGGTGTAGAATTCTTCCCTTGCTAAGAGGGAGTGTTGAGATTTTTAATCTCAATTCAAAATTTTTGCACAAATCTAGTGTGAATATGCAAGTAGTTTGAGTTATTTCTATTTTATAACTCACTGTAGTGATTAAAGTAAAATTCACTTATTTAGTTAATTAAGTCTA
The DNA here is from genome assembly GCA_007258455.2 of Sequoia sempervirens. Lineage (NCBI taxonomy): Eukaryota > Viridiplantae > Streptophyta > Pinopsida > Cupressales > Cupressaceae > Sequoia > Sequoia sempervirens. The sequence continues at coordinate 45,661 of VDFB02372054.1, forward strand.
ATAAAGTGTCGATAATCATTGATGATTTAGACTTATCTTTTAAGTCATCCTTGTATGAGGTAAGATTTATATTTTGGAAGATTATATATTTTAGTTGAATAGTATAAAGATAGATGCAAGATAAAAGTTCAATAGCTTAGTAATAATTATATGGGAGATACACATGAAGAAAGATATCCCTAGGTGAGATTTAAATAAGCTATAATGGGAATGAAATCCCCATAATCTTATGGCATCATGATATGTAGAGTTGAAAATCCTTAAAAAAGAAGGCCATGAACATTCTAGGTATGGAAATGGAGTGAAGGGTAGCCATCTTTGGGAGACAATGTTCCAACATTGATGAGGTTTAGTTGATGCAAAACAAAAGGTTAATCAACATCATAATGGCCTCGACGAAAGGAGCAATAATATCCAAAATTGATAGAAAATTGTTTGAAGGTGGTCATGTGCATGACAACATTATTCTTGAAGATTTTTTTATGAACTTCATTGATGTTATGGGTAGGAATGTGTATGAAAAACTTGCAGAAAAAAAAGTACATTCGCATCTCATTGCAAAAAGAGGTGTTCACAACCATTTTCAACTATAATGAAAGGGCAACAACATGAAACATAATCAGGGTTTTCAAAAGAGCAACATTGAAGAATAACAAAGAACTTAGTAAATGTCATGAGTTGTTCGTGTTAGTATGAATGAAATATAACTTAGAGGATCACAAGGAATTCATGGTTTTGCACCCTACATTACTATCCACATAGCAATAGGAGACACTTTAGGAATTGAAGGAGGGACTTTTGTTCCTTATGCACAATAACAATAAAGAGGAATCTAATGTAAAATCCATTTCTTCATCTATATTTGATTTCTTTCTACTCAATGAAAAGGGATCTAGTCTCATAGAAGCAACTTACAAATTTAAAAAAAGCAATATAATTGTACATATAAATTTTATTAAATTAAAAAATTATATATTAATATTAAATATTATTTTATAAAATAATTATATTAACAACTTTCTAAATTTTTATAATACTATTAAAACTTATAAGTAGTTGAAAAACAAAATAATTCTCTTTCTTAAAATAAAATATACTAAAATAACGTATTGTTCAAATGGGTGTATAATTCCTAGAAAAATGGATGTTGAAAGTTTATAAAAGGGTCAATTTTGAATGGGTTAATTTTCTATGTATCATAGAGGGTTTTCTATGGAGATGCCAATATTTGTAAATTTTTAATATATTAATATAATGAGTGAAACTCCCTAAAACCTTTTTACTCATTAAAAAATATATTAAAATAAAATTACAAATATTTAAACTAGATATAAAAAGTATATTGAAATGTTCTTACTAGCTTCTATTCTAACCTTTAAGATTTTTTTAAAAACTTACTAAAAAACTAAATACTGAAATCCATAACTAACATTTGACAATTAAAAGAGCTAAAACATGTTAGGAAAATAAAACAACAATACATTATTTTAGGGTTGGTGTATTAGACTATAAAATATATCACTCTTATTAATGATAGTCTAGTTTGATTTTTTTTTTTTTTGAGATATTTTTGAGGAGGTTCCCTTTAGTTTAGAGTCAAGGTCCGAGGGGTATTCATTTTGTCAAAATCCACTTGGGGCACAACCCGACCTCATCCCTTTTTAGGCGTTGGGGCCTTGCACTCAGTAATACTTGATCCTTGGGCTCATTTAGAACCTTTCAACTTCACCAACAGACCAAGGGCACATTGACTATTGTTTTTGTATATATGATAAAGGGAAAAAAGTAAAACCTCTTTAAATGACTAGTGTTTGGGTTGTAATATAGTTAGACTTCATCATCTATCCCAATTATAAATAATGCAGATTTTTTTTTGGACATGCAAAGTTATATCTTAGATATTTTTTCATGATCCAATGGTTCTTTGATTTTAAGAGCACAAATTCACGATTATAAGTATTTTGGTTGAGAGGGTTTAGTTTTCTTAGATGAGAATATACAAAATATAATAATGTTGGGATGAGATTAATAGCCACACAACTATCAATAATAATGTGGGAAATAATTCATGTGGTTGAAATTCTTGAGAAAGACCCCTTTGAAAATTTCACATAGGCTATAAAACCACTCATATTGCATTAGAATGAATGTAGTAAACATTGTAAAGCTAAGATAAATTGAGCCTTAAATTTGTTAGTTGCATTAAAAAATTGGTTAGAAGTTTGAGCATGCTAAAGAGTATGTTTAACAAATATGAAAAATGAGATACAATTAAAAGCATAGTCTATGAGAAATTAAAATATAAATAGAGGATTTATTACCACATTTACAATCTTTTTCATTAGACTATCAAAATATTAAAAATAAATAAAAAATAATTATATTACTTATCAATTAGTAGCAAATCTTTTTGATATTTTTGTAAATGTCAAATAACACCTCTTTTTTATTTAACTGTAACATAAATTTGTATTAGATTTTTTTTTTAAATTTATTTATTTAAAACAACTAAATCAAAACATTAAAAATAAATAAAAATACAATTATATTATTTAAAACTTTACAAATTACAATCCACAACAATTCTTCTTGATCTCCCTACAATTATAATTTGTACTTGTTGGACATTAAATTTATATATTAAAAATGAAAGTAAAATTATAAGATAATGATTACTTTTAATTTTTAAAATTTATATACAAAACAAAAAATCTTAAATTTACTATTGTAATTAAAAGTAAGTTCTAAATTAGTAATGGTATGATATGATGGTTAAATTGTGTGTTGTGACACTTCCTACAAAGGCTCAAACCCCAAATGAAATGTCATTGATGAGTGTTCATATTGAAAATGAATCTACAACATTTTGAATTTTGAATTCTAAGGGTACTGTTCCATGGAGGGGGGCCTTTCTAAAAAAATTCAATGGGTGTTGTTAAGATTTTTTAGGAATATTTTAAAGCTAGTGGTCCCATGAATTCAATTTTGCAATTTAGCTTAAAAGTTTGAGCTCCAAAATTCAAGGAACAAAGCGGAGTAATTTGATAAAGATTAATTAATAAATAAGAATTCTCTCATTTTTTAGTTTTTTTTAGGAATTTAAAATTCTAAGTGGCAGAAAAAATTACTAAAAAATTCCTAAGCTGTAGGGGCAATTTCTAGCCCACCTCAATTTCACCCGCTGAAATTTGCAGTCCTAAAAAGTAGAGGCTGCTATTTTTCAGGAGAAGATTTCAATTAATCCTCTAGCATAATTTTTTTTGCTTCATGAGACCGCTCGACCCATGAAAATAAAAGCCCAAGCCTCCCATAAGACCATGCAGTAAATATTTTGAATGATAGATTCTAAATTTAACTTCTCAATAATAAATAAACAAATCCCTACAATAATAATTAAAAAATGGCACAATAATATGTTTTAAAAGGTGGACATTTGTACCTAGAGATAAATTAGCACAGTAATTTGGCCCATAGAAAGACAAATTTGGGAAAAATTAGTTGCAGAGACCAGGCCATACGTAGGACAAATGTTCAGATCGCGCCACAAGTGATAGAAGTAATTCGTTAACGCTTCAATTTTATTATGAAATTTAAGAGTTTTTCTTACTCTGCATTCTAGTTCTTAACCTACAACTTCTTTTTTTTGTGAGTGACAGAAAGCTTATGATACGATATCGAAGGGATCGCTTACCGCAATTGACAGTGGCGCAGTGCTGATTTCAATTATGTCGCAATTCCCTCTCGATCGAACAAACAATGGGAAGCATCTGCTTTGAATTTTCTTCAATCTCTGGTTCGACTACTGAATTTATCCCGCAATTTGATTAATGCTCATTTTTTTTCTGGAGACCTGAAAGCGACTGATACTTCTCTGTAGAGGTAGAGAATGATATTTGAGGGAAGAAATGACTGTCGTCCCCTTTACCTTAATTTCCTATCAAATTCTGGATAACGCGTGAAGGAACATTTTCCTACCGGGAAGGTTGCACGCCAATCAAGTCTAAGGATAACTATACGGAAAAAATGGGCCGCCAGATGCTTTTAATTACGTCCAGGAAACTAGTCGGCCTATGGGACCCCCGAAACAGAATTGAAACCACAACGTTAGGTTTGACGATTTGGTCTGTGGCAATAAATGAATGAATGCTTTTAAAGTGCGACATTGGGTTTGACGATTTCATCTGTGGTGTTTATAGCAATCAATCAGAAATGAACATTTTTATTAGTTGATGTCAAAGGCAGAATACCTGTGCATTCATATGTTTCATCAATTTAGTCAATCATTACATAAAAACAAAAATTCTATAGTCTGTATTTAATTTTCTATTTTAAATAATTATAAAAATTTCATTTTTTTTTTATTGGTTCATATTGAAAATAGTTAGTACAAAAATCAATTTTTTATAAAAATTATATTTATATATATCTAATTCATTGAATCAAATGTCAATTATAAATTGCTTGAATGACATGAGCATTATTGTATATGTCATACATTTTGATATTATTGTGTCTTTTTTATTGGTTGATTTAAAAAGCAATCATTGCAAAAAAAATAAAATTATTATTTACTTAAAAAAATTATAATGCATTAAATTTTTTGGTTAAGTTGTCAACCCTATTAATGTTTTGAGTGAGAAGAAATATTCTTATAGATTAGATTGGAAAAAAATAAAAATTTGAAAGGTATTTTTTTTTTTTTTGATACGCAAGGTTATGATTTGTATTAAAGTTTAAAGAAAAGATACAATACGTCTACATAGCAAGAAAACCACCAAACTTCCATGGAACCTAGACCTATCAACCTGGGAGCATGTTGCACCTAGCACAAAATTGCAGTCACACTGCATATCTAAGAAACCAACATCGATTTGTAACTTTTTAAAACAAAAAATTCATACATTGAGGTCGAGCCTCATAGGAAACCATTTAATTCTGCAAATGAAGTAAAATCTTCCACCCATTCCAGACCCTCCTTTGCCACCAGCCCTAGTTTTCTTTTCAGAAATTCAACTGCCATTGCTAAAGTCATCCTGTGCCTCATGAGCTCTGGCCCCTTTAAATCTAAAAGAAAAGGATATACCTTTACTACCTCATCTGTCTCCCAAAGGAGCTCCAAGTTAGAGGGGTGCGAGATTCCTCTACCCACGAAGGTCGCTTTCAGTGTCTTCTCCAACCCTCCTAATAGGTCGCCACGAAAAAGATTCACCATCAATTCCTTTGCCTCCACCTTAGACACTTCCAAGTCTAGAATGATGGCCAAGAACTATGAAGAAATGTGTGCATTATCCCTCGCAAATTCCTTTCTGTTTAGGTGGCCCTTTCCTAAAATCATTTTGATCGCTACCATGACCAAAGGATCATCCTCAAGCAAAATTATTTTTAGCCTTTGGTCAGTTATCTCCCTAAATGCTATTTGTCTCTCTGTCGCCACCAACGAAACAGGAGTGTCGATGCTGAAACTTTCCAACCCCTTCGCTGAGATGGAAATGATGAATTTTGATATGTTCATCTTCGCCATTAGTTTCCCTTTGGTCGAAAACTCCCTGCATAGAGACAACCAACAAAACGAGTTTTGAAAACTATACAAAGAAAAAGCCATCACCCATCCACATTTAAAAGGCCTGCATACAACAAGGCTGAACCAACACACATGAGCCTGGAATGATGTCGATGCAAGGCAATCCGTCCTTGCAAGAATATTTCGTCTTGCAACCATAAGCCTTAACTCGGATATCACCTCATGAGGATCAACTTTTGCCACCCAGCCGATTTGCATAATCTTACATGATGATCGTACTTTATGCGTCACTCTATTTATCCTTGCCATCATGAATCATTAAGACATCGGACACCTCCAAGATCTCCCCAATTTTGGCAGACTTCCCATTCCTTTTAGAACTTACTACCAATGTTCCCCTAACACCTTGGATTATCAATGGCGATAAATGAGGTGATGTGGCCTTGCCACAATACTACCAACTTGCACTCCCCAACTCACACCCCAATTTCCTCTCCCATCACCAACTAATGATTTTCCTTTTCTTTTCCATCAGGCTCGTGAATAAATGAGAGAAGGAATGTGATGGGGGGGCCCACCCTACCATCCACTTGAAAGGTATTTTTACTTATAATGAAAATCAATTATTATTCAATTTTTGAAAAGAAATTGCAATGCATTAATTTTTTTGATTAAATTGTCACCCTATTAATGCTTTGAGTGACAAGGAATAGTGTTATATAGATAGGATAGGTGACAAAAAAAATAAATTGAAAGGTATTTTTACTTATGATGAAAAATATTTGGAATTAGTTTATAGACATGATAGGTGGCAAAATATTTCCATAGGATTTAGAATACATTTTTTTAATGGTTGAATTTCAATGGGCTCTAGGAAATTTCACGGTTAGAAAATTCACCACCAACAATTCATGGTGGGAAAATTCATCGCCAACAATTCATTGCGAGAATTTTCCTTGAGGTGAATTTGTCATGGCGGTGAATTTTCAAGCAGTGAATTGTTGGTGGTGATTTTTTTGGCAGTGAATTTTTCAGTTTGTTTGATGCCATTTCAATCATATTATTGTCTTGAATAATATTGAATAATGTTGTATATATCATGATATTGGAAAGACACAAATCTAAAAATATGTGCAAATCTATGGTGAGATATATCACCCAACAAATTCAATCAATATTAACTTCATTGATAAGATATATGTTGTACCCCAAAATTAAAAATTTTGCTACACTTAGACATTTTGAAGAAATGAGTAAAATTCTTTTTAAATCTGTCAAAAAAGGTCAAAATTTGGGTGTGCATGTCTTGCATGAGGGGTAAGAATGAAAATTTCCCAAAATCTAATGATCTGGGTTTGCTCAGAGCAACCTAATCTACAAAACCCAGATCTCAGTTTTTCATCCCTACTTTTTAGGAAAACTGCTATTTTAATTTTTTTTCTAAAAATAGTAGGTTTTTCTAGGTTTTTTTTGAAACGAATACTGGCAAAATTTTCTAAAAATATAAAAAATATAAAAATAGAAGTTTGTCCACCAAGGTCCAAACTGATTTTGATTGACTCAAAATACTTCCATATTAGGCTAGGTGTAGTCAAAATCTTAAAAAGGTCAATTTTTCCTTAGTGGGTCTATTCTGCTTTTTCAAAAGCATATCAGGAGCTTTGAATTCATCAATGGAGGTCCGTCAGATTCCAAGCATCAGATTCAATGATCAATCATTGAACAAAATATCAAATGATGAACATGCATGTTGAATGAAGAAGAAAGGTGAAATATGCTTAAAATTGACTAACACTGACAGCCATGGGCACCCCAAAGGAAGATATGCACCCATCCTTTTAGGGCATCAAATGGTGAATTTAGGGTTTGAGCTCCTAGGAAAACTTGTTCAGTTTCCTCCCAACTTTGCAACGAGTCTGGCAGCATAGTCAATGGATCATCCAATCACCCGAAATTCGAGGTCAAATAGGGAAGTTTCAAACAAAAGACAATGAAAATCATGAAAATGTTTGAAAAGTTTATGAGTCTGGGAACTTTCAGTACCCCTGGTGCCCAAGGGTGCCCAACTTTTTGAGGGGCCTAACTTAGTTGTAAGGATTTGCAAATATGCTCAATCTCTCTAGAATTCAGATAGCTTCGCAATGGTTGTCTTCTTTAGGGCATCCAACTTGTCGTTCTCTGGAAAATCCAAATCGAGGTGAAGGTATAGGATGAAGGTTTGAATTTGAAGGTAAAACCTAATGAAAATACTCTAAGTTTGGAGTAAATGGGCGCCCCTATAAGAGAAAGGCATTGATGATTTTGAAGGCTCAAATGGATGGATTTGTTAATAAAGCTTCTAGCATGACTCCCTCAGAATTGATCAAGCTTTCCAACGAGATCAACAACACGTCAATCTGAGTTGGTAGTCACCAGATGCAGCAGGTAGAACAAAAGGTCTAATAGAGACAAAGTTGAAAGCAGAGAAGAAAATACAGAAAAATTGTCTAACTCTAGTGAAGTTGGGTGCCCTAGCTTGCCAAAGGTGCCCAAGCTTTTTGTGCCTCAAATCTAACTTTCTAGTAGAGTTCCTCCTAGAAGACCCCTTTCAAAATCTCCTCAGCTTCGCGACAAGCCCAACCATCAGTCAATCCAACGCCTAGATCTCCATATTTGATAAGTTCGTCTATAGAAGAGAAGAGTTGATGAGGAAACATACAAATTTGTAAGTTTGGTAAACATGGGCGCTCCTGGTGAAGAAGGGTGCCCAAACTTTTGAGGTCTGTAATGATAGAATTTGCCAACAAAACCTCCAAAATCACCTTGTCAGAATCAATTGAGCTATCCAACGAAGCAGTTAGCCAATCAATCGAATCAACATAGCTCTCATAATCCATATTTCATCAGAAGATCAAAGGGAAATGAAGAACCTGAAAATCATGCAAAAATGGCTAACACTGTGAAGCTTTGAAGCCCCTAGAGGAAATAGGCTCTCATGAATTTAAAGGTCAAAATGAAGTTTTTAGCTAGAAGTGCCTCTAGGGTGATCTTCACATAATCAATTAGGCTATGTGATGAATCATCCAACTCGTCAATTCGATCAATCTAGAAGCCGAGGATCAGGGTCAAAGTAGGGGTTTCAAAATTGAGAAATGTCAAAAAACTCTGAAAAATGGCTAAGTCTGGGAGAAGTTGGTGCCTCTAGCCAAGAAGGGCGCCCAACTTGCCATGCCTTAGTCAATTTTCACATTTTAAAAATTCCAAATTGAAAGATGAATGTCTAAATTCATTGAACAAGCTAAGTTTAGGGTTTGAAGATTAAAACTAAAGAAAGTAAAGCTATTTCAAGCCCTAAATCTATTTAAGACATCTCTTCCTTTCAATTCTCATCATTATTCCATAGGAGAAAAGTGGAGTAGCAAATTTGAAGTTATATTTCAAGATTCTCAAGCTAAAGGTTGTTGATTTTCATGAATAATTTTTAGACCAACAACATAAGACCTTGCTTTTTCATGCTTTTTTCATTTAGAACATCAAATTTTTGAAGAAGGTCAAGGGTTTTAATTTTTAGCCATTTTGGTTTCTTCATCTCATTCTTCTGAAGAATTTTTAAAGTTTTTTATCAAGTTGCAGTAGCTGCTCTTTTCTTGCATGTCAGTGAAATCCTCAAAGTTTTCAATTTTTGATCATCTAGGTCCTCTCAAAAGAATCTTCTGAAGAAAACCCAAATCACAACTTTTTTTTTAGAAAATTTCAGATTCTAGGGTTTGTTGCTTTTTCTATTATCCATCAAGGTTTTTCAAATCTTATCAACTGGGTCCATTTCTAATTGTATTATGAACAAAACCCAGGTGCCAACTTTTTCAGTGAAAAATTGAAGAAATTAGGGTTTGCTACTTTTTCAGTCTAAATTCAAAATTTTCAAAAATGGATGATCTAGGTTGTCTTGGAACAAAATTATGAGCGAAACCAATATCTCAAAAAAAAATCCAAAAATTTGTCTGTTTGAGGCCAAAAAACTAGCATTCTAAAAATAGAAAGTTGCTTAAAACTTGTCTGAACATAGGCAAGTTTACAGTCATTCTTCAAGGTTTTCAATATGGAGTACACTCCCCTCAAGTTTAAGACCAAATCAACACTATATCAAAACTTCATCATCTCAGCTGAAGAACACAAGGAGGTGTGATATGAGAAAAAGGAAAGGTATCAAAAAAGAGTTGTGCAATACTCTTCTATTGGAAATCAAGAGAAGTGTCAAAAGCATAAAGTTGTAGAGCCACCAAGTTATCAATTAGTCAGTCATCTTTTCAGGCAACGATGTTTTTCAAGAGTAGAACTCATAAAGCAACTGAAGAAGTGAAAGATTCTCTAAGTTTGATCACTTAAGGCGAAGAGATCTTGGAGACTTGAAATATTGCCTTAGATAGTATCAATACACCTGACCAAGACACAGTTTCCTACTTTTTAGCAGATGTCATTGAGATTTAAAGCAACTTTCATATAGAAGCTTTCTTTCTATTCTTGGAGCAATTCTTATTCATTCTTTGAAGAAGAGCAAGAAGATAAATTGTAATAGTTGGCATTTCCTGCTTTTCCTGCTTTCTTAGGTGTTAGATGTTATCTTCTTTCTAGATTTATAAATAAAGCTTACTTGCTGAGCAAGCCCTAGATTGTAAAATCAAGGAGATTTTAGTGTTCCCTAATCCTCTACTTGCTTATAAATAAGAGCCTTTGCTCATTAGTTTTCTTTAATGATTATTGTGATAGCGAATTGTTGATCTCTTTTAGCTAGCAAGTTGTTATTCAGTGTCAATTCACTTTGTGTTAGAACCATGCTAGTGATAACAAAACACTGAGCCTATAGTGCCTTCTATTTGTTATTCAAGTGTTGTTCAATTGTGTTTATGATAGCGAATTGTTGAGTCTCTTTTAGCCAACAAGTAGTTGTAATTGTTGTTCTCTTTGTGTAAGAACAAGACTGCAAGCCTCTTTAGCTACAATTTCTTGTTCTGTGCATGTGTTTGTGTAATCTTTGTTCTAGAAGTTTGAGAAATAAAATCATGAGCCTCCTTTGCCTTGGTATAACATCTCATATTTCTGTTTATTGTGTTATGCTTTTTTGAACTTAATTTCATCTTACATTAAAAGTAAGTAGGTGTATGTTGGGAAAGAGTTTATTGAAGAACTTTTCAAAGAATCAACTTTGTTTATTTCTATTTTCTCTTGCTTTGCATTTACTCGAGAAAATAGAAATTTCTTTAGCGTAAGTTAGTCATAGTTGGAATTCTTAATCAAAAAAATATCAGCTACGACATCTTGTGTTTTATAAACCTTGTGCTCTAGCTGAACCAAAATGATAGGAAAATTATATATAATTTACTTTCTTTCACACCATCAGCAAGAGGGAGCTTCCCCTCCTAATTTGAAGAGTAGTTTATCTATTCATAGTTGTCCGTTTCAAATATGCATTCTAGAGGTGTGAATTTAAATGCCAACATTTTTTTGGCGTCCACCGTGGGGAACGAGGCATAAAACTACAAAGAAAGCTTAGGCTTTATGTCACGGGTATGAATATTTGGTGCCCTATTGCTTGATCTAGCAGAAGTAATGGGTGATAACAACAATAATATTGGAATAAACCAATGACGTCCACCCTGATTATCTTGGGGTAACATCATTGGACCTTTGGATTTGCAGGAACATCATGAATTGCCTAAGGGATTGAGGAAGCACTTTCCATGATTTCATGGCAATGGGACTCAATACCCTGATGATCATCTTTCAGAATTCTCAACTATCTGTGCCATCTTGCACGTGGAACATGAAGACATCGCAATGTGTCTCTTTATGGAGACTCTTGTTGGGAATGTTGTTGATTGGTTCAATCACTTGGAGCCAGGCATTATCACAAGTTGGGTGACTATGAACGAGAAATTCTTGGCAAGATTCAAGCTTGCTGAAGACAGTCATTGGTTGTTTTCCCAACTTGCAAATTCAAAGATGGAGCACAACAAGCCCATGAGGGGGTTTGTAGCAAGATTTAATCATCTTGTTACATGACTTTATTTTAAACTTAATCCATCACCAGAGATTCTGATGAGTTGCTTCATAAATTCTCTTCCATCAAAGATAGCCTTCTTCTTGAAGACAACAAAAGAAACAGAATTGACGGATGCACAAATACACGCCATTGAGTTGGAAGATAATATGATCACTTCTGACATAATGAAGAAGGATTCAATCAAGCCTCTAGTTCAAAGTTCTATAGATCCATAGCTACAGGAGGTAGCCAATGAGATGCTTGCACTACCACCACCTCAATATCAACCTCAAAAACAGTATCAGCCTCAACAGTCATATCAACCAAGGAGAAGTGATTTTCAGCCTTACAATAGTTATAGGCCACGGTTGCTAGAACCTCCACCAAGACAAACAATTGAAGTTGCACCACATGTAGTATTTTGTTCCTTTCATGATACCAATGAACATACTAGTTCTACGTGTCCTGAGAACTTAAGAATGAATCAAATTATGGGATATGCTGATGCTACACCCAGTTCTAGTTTCATCCCAACACCAAGTTCAAATTTTGTCTTACCACAGACGGACCACTTCGACGATGAATCCACTCTGGGATACTTTCAAAGTGAACCCATTATTGAAGAAAAAGAATACCTTCGCCACTACTCTCTTGCAAAAAATTATGGAAGACACCCTTTTCTTATGCTTATAGGTGCTCTACACTTGTAAGCGCAAAAAGAAGAAGAAGAGAGGTGGGGAGCTAAAGAGCAAGTTAAAGAAGTAGTTGCTCAAGACCCATCTCCAACCGATTTTGACATTGTAGACTCATTGATGAAGAACACGGTGCAAATTTATCAGTTGGAGTATCTTTGTGATCATCCCGAGCAGTTGGAGAAAATAATGCAACATGTAAAGAAAGAAGCTTCAATTCAGCCGACATTGCTCGAGTCATCTATTCCAATGAAAGAAAATCCCAAACCTTTCTATATATCTTTGTATATAGGAGGATTTAAATTAAGCAATTGTATCATTGATTCAGGAGCCTCAAACAACATCATGCCTCTACAAGTAATGGAAGCATTGGGACTCTCATGCACAAAAACCCAACACAAATGTTACTCACTCCAGTCTGAGTCGGTGCCACTAGTCAGACAAATGAAGGACACTCAAGTAAGGTTGGAAAATAGTCCAAAGAAAAAGATAAAAATGACCATCCTAGTGGTTGGCATTCCACCTAGCTACATGATGTTGTTGAGTTAGAGATTCTACATAGATCTTAGTGGCGTAATGCAATTAGATTAGTCATCCGTGACCATTCCTATGGAAGAAGGAAAAATCAAGATATAACCTGAACCCAAATCCTAGTTCATGGTGGTGAAAATCCCATACCCCCCAACCCAAATTCCACATCAAGGAACATGTCTCGGTAATTATGTGACATTGTTAGAGATAGAAACTGAAGACCAAAATCTTGCTTGTCCAGAAAAGAGATTGATAGAGGAGACAAAATTATGGACAATACAATTTGATGGGGGTGGTTCTAATACAGAACTAGGAGCAGGGGAAGTGATCATATCCCCTAAAGAACAATTGTACCCATTGTCATATGCTTTGCAATTGGAGTTTACTAAAGCTAAAAAAGAGGCGCTTCAATCGGGTCTCAAAAATGTCGAAGACATGGGAATTGAACTCCTATGTGTAAAAGGGGATGTGGACTTGATTGATGATCCAATCAAAGGATATTTCCAAGTAAAAAAGGATCACCTGTGAGATTATAGAAATTGAGTGTGGAACGCGATCGATTGGTTTGAAGAGTTCGACAGCAGAGACATCCCAAAGATTGATAACAAAGTCATCCCAAGGATGAATGCCAACAAAGTTGGTGACTCGGTGGTACCTACTTCCTTCCTTGCACTATACTCTAACCTTTGTCAAGGTGCCTTTGCTTGGATGTATAAAGATATGAGAATCTTCATCCCAAAATATTTGTCTCCTGCAATATCGAGGAGAAGAGAAGTAAAGCCTTTCAGGCAGAAATGACATCCTTCAGAGGTGGAGTACATTCCTTGTAAATAAATTTTCTTTGGTTTTGTGATGTGTTTCCCCTTTCTGTGATGTGATCGTTATGTTGTGTTTCCCCTTCCTGTAACAATCCTGTCATGTTTTAGGTGATTAGGAGTCTTGTTTTAGGTGATTTTTTAGGGAAGTCCAACTATTAGGCAATTTTAGGCAGTCCTGTCATAGGTGACTTAGGGAAAGTTTGCAAATAGGTGATTAGGAAATATTGCTGACTTTGATACCCAATAGACAAGGCACTAGTTTATGCTTAAAACTCCAGAGATTCTATGGTTCTCCTATGTCGTAAGTATCCGCCATGATCCCTAAATAGAGCCAATGTTGTACCCCAAAATTAAATTATTTTTTTACACTTAGACATTTTGAAGAAATGAGTAAAAGTCTTCTTAAATTTGTCAAAAAAGGTCAAAATTTGGGTGTGCATGTCTTGCATAAGGGGTAAGAATGAAAAATTCCCAAAATATGACGATCTAGGTCTGCTCAAAGCAACCTAATCTACAAAACCCAAATCTCAATTTTTCATCCCTACTTTTTAGGAAAATTGCTATTTTTAGAAATTTTCTAAAAATAGTAGGTTTTTTTGGGTTTCTTTCGAAACGGATATTGGAATTTTTTTCTAAAAATAGAAAGTTTGTCCGCTAGGGTCCAAATTGATTTTGATTGGCTCAAATGCTCCCATATTAGGTTAGGTGCAATTAAAATCTCAAAAAGGCCAGTTTTTCCCTAGTGGGTCTATTCTCCATTTTCAGAAGCATATCAAGAGCTCTGAAGTCATCAATGGAGGTCAGTCAGCTCCTAGGTGTCAAATTCAATGATCAAGCATCAAATAAAATATCAAATGATGAGCATGCATGTTGAATGAAGAAGGAAGGTGAAATATGCTTAAAATTGACTAACACTGGAAGCCATGGGCGCCCCAAAGGAAGATAGGCGCCCATCTTTTTAGGGCATCAAACGGTGAAATTAGGGTTTGAGCTCCAAGGAAAACTTTTTCAGATTCCTCCTAGCTTCGCAACGAGTCTGGAAACACAGTCAATGGATCATCTAGTCACCCAAAATTCAAGATCAAACAGGGAAGTTTCAAATAGAAGATAGAATGAAAATCATGAAAATGTTTGAAAATTTTCTAAGTCTAGGAACTTTTAGTCCCCTTGGTGCCCAGGGGCGCCCAACTTTTTGAGGGGCCTAACTTAGCTGTAAGGATTTGAAAATATGCTCATTCTCTCCAGAATTCATATAGCTTTGCAACGGGTGTCTTCTTCAGAGCATCTGACTTGTCATTCTCTGAAAAATCCAAATTGAGGTGATGGTATAGGATGAAGGTTTGAATTTGAAGGTAAAACCTAATGAAAATACTCTAAGTCTAGAGAAAATGGGCACCCCTATAAGAGAAAGGCACTGATGATTTCGAAGGCTCAAATGGATGAATTTTTTAGTAAAGCTTCCAACATGACTCCCTTAAAATTCATCAAGCTTTCCAACGAGATCAACAACACATCAATATGAGTTGGTAGTCATCAGATGCAACAGGAAGAACAAAAGTTCTAACAGAGCCAAAGTTGAAAGTAGAGAAGAAAATTCAAAAAAATTGTCTAACTCTGGGAAAGTTGGGTGCCCCAGCTTGCCAGGGGCACCCAAGCTTTTGGTGCCTCAAATCCAACTTTCTAACAGAGTTCCTCCTAGAAGACCCCTCTCAGAATCTCCTTAGCTTCACGACGAGCCCAACCATCAGTCAATCCGACGCTCGGATCTCCAGATCTAATAAGTCCATCCGTAGAAGAGAAGAGTTGATGAGGAAACATAAAAATTTGTGAGTTTGGTAAACATGGGCACCCTTGGTGAAGAAGGGCGCCCAAAATTTTGAGGTCTGTAATGATATTTTTGCCAACATAGCAATTGAGCTATCCAACAAAGCATCCAACCAATCAATCAAATCAATGTAGCTCCTGAAATCTAGATTTAATTAGAAGATCAAAGGGAATGAAGAACTTGAAAATCATGCAATAATGGCTGACACTGTGAAGGTTCGAAGCCCCTAGAGGAAATAGGCTCTCATGAATTTGAAGGTCAAAATAAAGTTTTTAGCTAGAAGTGCCTCTAGGGTGATATTCTCATAATCAGTTAGGTTATGCAATGAATCATCCAACTCATCAATCTGATCAATCTAGAAGCTGAGGATCAGGGTTAAAGTAGGGGTTTCAAAATTGAGAAATGTCGAAAAAATCTAAAAAATGGCTAAGTCTAGGAGAAGTTGGTGCCTCTAGCCAAGAAGGGCGCCCAACTTGATATGCCTTAGTCAATTTTCACATTTTAAAAATTCCAAATTGAAAGATGAATGTCTAAATTCATTGAACAAGCTAAGTTTAGGGTTTGAAGATTAAAGAAAAAGAAAGCAAAGCTATTTCAAGCCCTAAATCTATTTAAGGCATCTCTTCCTTTCAATTCTCATCATTATTGCAGGTGGCGTCCAGAGGAGAAAAGTGGAGCAACAAATTTGAAGTTATATTTCAAGATTCTCAAGCTCAAGGTTGTTGATTTTCATGAACAATTTTTAGACCAGCAACATAAGACCTTGCTTTTTCATGCTTTTTTCATCTAGAACATCAAATTTTTGAAGAAGGTTAAGGGTTTTAATTTTTAGCCATTTGGGTTTCTTCATTTCATTCTTCTGAAGAATTTTCAAATATTTTTATCAAGTTGCAGTAGCTGCTCTTTCCTTGCATGTTAGTGAAATCCTCAAAGTTTTCAATTTTTGATCATTTGGGTCCTCTCAAAACAATCTTCTGAAGAAAACCCAGATCGCAACTTTTTTTTAGAAAATTTCAGATTCTAGGGTTTGTTGCCTTTTCCATTATCCATCAAGGTTTTTAAAATCTGATCATTTGGGTCCATTTCTAATTGTATTTTGAACAAAACCCAGATGCCAACTTTTTTAGTGAAAAATTGAAGAAATTAGGGTTTGTTGCTTTTTGAGTCTAAATTCAAAATTTTCAAAAACGGACGATTTGGGTTGTCTTGCAATGAAATTTTGAGTGAAACCCATATCTTATAAAAATTTCCAAAAATTTGTCCATTTGAGGCCGAAAAACCAACATTCTAAAAATAGAAAGTTGCTCGAAACTTGTCTGAACATAGGCGATTTTATAGTCATTCTTCAAGGTTTTCAATATGGAGTACACTCCCCTCAAGTTTAAGACCAAATCAACACTATATCAAAACTTCATCATTTCAGCTGAAGAACACGAGGAGGTGTGATATGAGAAAAAGGAAAGGTATCAAAAAAGAGTTGTGCAATACTCTTCTATTGGAAATCAAGAGAAGTGCCTCTAGGGTGATCTTCTCAAAATCAGTCAGGCTACGCAATTAATCATCCAACTCGTCAATCTGATCAATCTGGAAGCCGAGGATCAGGGTCAAAGTAGGGGTTTCAAAATTGAGAAATGTCGAAGAACTCTGAAAAATGGCTAAGTCTGGGAGAAGTTGGTGCCTCTAGCCAAGAAGGGCGCCCAACTTGCCATGCCTTAGTCAAAATTTTCACATTTTCAAAATTGCAAATTGAAAGATTAAATTCACATTTTCACATTGTCTAAATTCATTGAAGAAGTTGAGTTTAGGGTTTGAAGATTAAAGCAAAAGAAATCAAAGCTATTTCAAGCCCTAAATCTATTTAAGACATCTCTTCCTTTCAATTCTCATTATTATTATAGGTGGCATCCAAAGGAGAAAAGTGGAGTAGCAAATTTGAAGTTATATTTCAAGATTCTCAAGCTCAAGGTTGCTAATTTTCATGAATAATTTTCAGACCAGCAACATAAGACCTTGCTTTTTCATGCTTTTTTCATCTAGAACATCGAATTTTTGAAGAAGAAGGTCAAGGGTTTTGATTTTCAGCCATCTGGGTTTCTTCATCTCATTCTTTTGAAGAATTTTTGAATATTTTTATCAAGTTGCAGCAGTTGCTCTTTCCTTGCATGTTAGTGAAATCCTCAAAGTTTTCAATTTTTGATCACGTAGGTCCTCTCAAAACAATCTTCTGAAGAAAACTCAGATCACAACTTTTTTTTAGAAAATTTCAGATTCTATGGTTTGCTGCTTTTTCTATTAGCCATTAGGGTTTTTCAAATCTAATCAATTGGGTCCATTTCTAATTGTATTCTGAACAAAGCCCAGGTGCCAACTTTTTCGGTGAAAAATTGAAGAAATTAGGGTTTGCTACTTTTTTAGTCTAAATTCAAAATTTTCAAAAATGGACAATCTAGGTTGTCTTGGAACAAAATTATGAGTGAAACCAATATCTCAAAAAAAAATCCAAAAATTTGTCTGTTTGAGGCCAAAAAACCAGCATTCTAAAAATAGAAAGTTGCTCAAAACTTGTCTGAACATAGGCAAGTTTACAATCATTCTTCAAGGTTTTCAATATGGAGTACACTCCCCTCAAGTTTAAGACCAAATCAACACTATATCAAAACTTCATCATCTTAGCTAAAGAACATGAGGAGGTGTGATATGAGAAAAAGGAAAGGTATCGAAAAAGAGTTGTGCAATACTCTTATGTTGGAAATCAAGAGAAGTGTTAGAAACATAAAGTTGCAGAGCCGCCAAGTTATCAATTAGTGAATCATCTTTTTGGGCAGCGATGTTTTTCAAGATAGAACTCATAAAGCAATTGAAGAAGTGAAAGATTCTCTAAGTTTGATCACAAAAGGTGAAGAGATCTTGGAGACTTGAAATATTGCCTTAGATAGTATCAATACACCTAACCAGGACACAGTTTCCTGCTTTTTAGCAGATGTCATTGAGATTTAAAGAAAATTTCATCTAGAAGATTTCTTTCTATTCTTGGAGCAATTCTTATCCATTCTTTGAAGAAGAGAAAAAAGATAGATTGTAATAGTTGGCGTTTCCCGCTTTTCCTGCTTTCTTAGGTGTTAGATGTTATCTTCTTTATAGATTTAGAAATAAAGCTTGCTTGTTGAGCAAGCCCTAGATTGTAAAAGCAAGGAGATTTTAGGGTTCCCTACTCCTCTGCTTTCCTATAAATAAGAGCCTTTGCTCATTAGTTTTCTTTAACGGTTATTGTGATAGCAAATTGTTGAGTCTCTTTTAGCCAGCAAGCTGTTATTCAGTGTCAGTTCACTTTGTGTTAGAACCATGCTAGTGATAGCAAAATGCTGAGCCTATAGAGCCTTCTATTTGTTATTCAAGTGTTGTTCAATTGTGTTTATGATAGCGATTTGTTGAGTCTCTTTTAGCCAACAAGTAATGGTTGTTCTCTTTGTGTAAGAACAAGATTGCAAGCCTCTTTAGCTACAGTTTCTTGTTCCGTGCATGTGTTTAGTGTAATCTTTGTTCCAAAAGTTTTAAAAATGAAATCATGAGCCTCCTTTGCCTTGGTATAACGTCTCAAATTTCCGTTTATTGTGTTATGCTTTTATGAACTTAATTTCAGCTTACATTGAAAGTAAGTAGGTGTATGTTGGGAAAGAGTTTATTGAAGCAATTTTTCAAAGAATCAACTTTGTTTATTTCTATTTTCTCTTGCTCTATGTTTACTCAAGAAAATAGAAATGAATTTAGCATAAGTTAGTCGTAGTTGGAATTCTTAATAAAAAAATCTCAGCTGCAGCGTCTTGTGTTTTATAAACCTTGTGCTCTAGCTAAACCAAAAAGATAGGAAAATTAGATTTAATTTACTTTCTTTCACACCATCAACAAGAGGGAGCTTCCCGTCCTAATTTGAAGAGCAATTTATCTATGCATAGTTGTCCATTTGAAATCTGCATTCCAGAGGTGCGAATTTAAAGGCAAACAATCTATATACCTTATGTTAAACAAAATCTAGAAAAATCTTGTTGCATAGTTTCTAGAGGAACTCCATAATTGCTTTAAATAATATGAAACAATAATTTGTAATATTTTTTGTAAATCAAAATTGTAAGAAACATGTATTCATACTTTTAATCTCAATTTGTGTGCACAAATAGGACAACATACATTATAATAAACACATGATTATTTGAAATCAAATCATGCAACAACTACTCTATCTAAAGTTAAAATTCCCTAATATTTTATAAACTTTTAATTTTAATTATTAATTGAGTTATTTTTTACAGATAACTTATTTAATTTTGATTGTGAATTTATTTTACATTCTATTTAAATTGTATCAAGAGGCCTTACTAGCTTAGTGAGGGGTGCAGTGTAATCTCATAGTGTTCACAAAAATTATTTAGAATCAAACATGTTTTTTTAAATATACAAAAATAGATGCATATATATATATATGATTTAATCTTTTTAAATAAATATAACAATTAATAACAAGAGCAAAGTAGGTGCTCCAAAAATTTATAATTAACCAATATACAAAGAATTTTACTAAAACAAATTTAAGAAAATAGATAACCTTTTCCTATTTTGTTAAACAATGGTTTGACATTTTTTTTGAACTCATCTCTTTAATAAACAAAAGTAATTTCTTTCATTTCCTACAATATTTTACTATCACATATTATTGCATTTTTATTTTTTTTTGACATCACCCATATAATTTATTCAATTTTTTTTTATGTCATTTCATTTTACACTAAACTTTTCTCTTAACATCTAAATATAGATTGATTTAAAAGGGGCATACAATTGTATATTTGTGTTGACTAAAATAATGATTTTAATTGATGAGATGATGTTAAGGTAACCCTATATGTATGAAATTCCATCTTTTAAAATTTGTTTATAGAGAATCAACACTAATTTTTAATGATAATTTAAAAAGTTATATTTATTGTCAAAAGACTAACAACCTAATATAAAAAGACAAGTAGCTCAAGAAAAAGCAACTAGTTACATCGCAACTAGACGCTTAAGGATTACTATTGGAATTTTCCTCCTTTTTAATACTTAGTTTGTTCAAACTAATGATTGGGCCTTAATTAATAAGATAAAGATGAAAATGTATTTGTTGTACTAAAGCTCTATTTTCTATAACCAAAGTTAAGAGATAACACCTCATGTCTTCAAGGTCTCTAGAATTAGTGATAATCTCATTTAAAGTGTTCATCTAATCATCCATAATACTTCTCCTACAATCCCTTTGCATTCACCAATTAATAAGTTAGATATTAACACTTTCTAAGAGATATTTTATTGTAGAGGTGAGGTTCATCCTCTTGATACATTTTTCTTGAACGTACCCAATGCAATGTCAACCAAGTTTTGAAGAATAAGAATTTTTACTCAAAACAACATCATCTTCTATAGCTCATTTTTCCCACCTCAGAAGAAGACTAAGTAGGATTATTTACAACACCCCTAAATTTTTTGGAAGGTTGAGAAGATTGTCATTGATATGGCGGTTGGTAACATGAGCAAGAGCTTACACAATGTTTTCATTGATGTCAACATTGTGGTTTGATGTCTACATTGAGGTACAGTTGGCTGGTGAAGCATGAGTGAGCATGGAGATGATAATATAGCATAAAGATGCAAAGGTTTTTCTTCGATGCAAAACATATATGTTGAATATTTGACTAAGTCCATAACACAGTTTTTCAGAGTACAAAGCATCAATTTTTTGGTCTGCATTGGTTTTCCTTGAGGTATTTATTTCTGTAGTTCTAAGGAAATTTCGGTATGTGTTTGAGGACCTTAAATCCCAAGTTTCATGTCTTTATGTCATCTAGTGCAAAAGTTATGGTTGACAGTATATTGGGTTTAGTAGTGACAGTATTGCCTGTGTAGACTACCTGTTTGGACTGGTTCACATTTCACCACGAAAGAATATCCAGTTATGCAGATTTGAGGGAGTGTCTACAAATGTCAAAAGGGTGTGTAGTCCAAGTGGCATGTGTTTTGGAGGTCCGCATGTTAGTTTTTTGTTAACTAATTGGTGTAGTCTGGTGTTGTTTCACCAACGGTGCCGACCTAATATGTTTGAGGTTGTGTGAACTTAAAGGAAGTGTTGATTGATTATGTTGGAGCTATTATAGGCCCATGTTAACCTATTTGGATGTGTTACAAGTTTTGGATTAAAGTGCAAAGAGTGTGTTGTTTGATCTTGAGCCGGCAAGTTTTATTATGCAGGATACATCTAATTAGGCTGACCTAATTGATGTAGAGCCTAATTAGATGTAGTAAGTGTTTGTGGATGTAGTGTGTATAAATATAAGTTCATTTTTGGTGTTATAGGGATGATATGAGATGTGTGATGTGAATTCCTAAGTAGAGCATGCGAATGTTGTTACACCCCATCTCTTAGTTACCAGGTTACTTTTACCTTGTAAGTAAATAAGATGATAAATGCTTATCAAAAATTTAATATGCTCAATAGGTGAATGAAAATATTGAAATATGCATTAAAGATGTTATTACTTTTGATAGAATGAATATGTTTTATATTGATGGAAAATGTGTTGAACAAATATGTATTGCAATGTGAATGCTTAGATGTTGCAAATGAATTATGATGCTATTGGGTTTTATGTGAACAACTAACTACTATACTAAGTTGAATCCAGGAATAGGTTTGAACCTTTTGGAGAGAGGGGAAGTATCACTTAGAAGAGGAGCTTGGTATGGTAACCCTAAATGAGCCTAACTGAGCAATCACACACTCACACCCTAGTTGGTCAAGTAGATTTGAGTTGTGTTAGTTTGTGGAATCGAGTAAGTAACCTCCAGTCTTGTTTATGCATAATTTAGAAGAGGTTATGATCTTGTTCTATGGATGTTCTTGATCGGGGTTTCATGATTGAGTCTTTATGTTGAATAGAAGTTATTCTTCTTCTTCTACTTTATATGTTAATACTTGGGTGTTAATTGATAAGGTATATGCCTGGAGTATATATATGAACATATCCTCGATAACCCATATACATGGGAGAACCAAATGGATAAATGTGACATATATATATGCACTTCGTACGTGTATCTACATCAATCGATGAATATGTAAGGGGGTTATATGTGTATGGGTTTGGATATTAAAGTAATTATATATGTATATTAAAATATAGATATATTAATTTATGTTCATATAAACAAATATACTTATATATTAGTATAGATATAAATGTATATACATATATATAATTACTTAATACATAATTGAATGAAAACCAATGCACTTAATAATATATATATATATATATATACAATTTGATTTAAATATATATTGATTGAAATGTATAAAGTTTGGTTGATATAAATATATCAATTGATATATTTAAAAGTGTATGTAAATGGGATTAGCACTATATTATAGGCATTGCATATATTGCATTATATTGGAAATACTTTGCAATACAAAGCATTGCATATGTTAATTATAATCAAAGTTTATGAGGTTGCACATATTAAGCACAAGACAATGTAAAACCAACTCATTATGATTGCCATAGCATATCAATGTGAAGCGCTACATTCATATACACTAATGGGATGCACAAGGTTATAGCGCATGAATTAGATATAAGCATGAATTAGATATAAGCCAAAATTTATAGACTACAAACAAGCGCAAAACATAGTGCTGCCTTATGTAATGTGTTGCTAAGTGTGTAGCCAACACATAGATAAGCATCAAATGTATTTATTTATGAAAACAAAGGTGTCTCAATCTTTGATTTTTTTCGATACTGTTAATTTTTCTAAGTATTAAATGTTGCTAATTTTCTCACATTGTCTTTTGAGTTACAACTTACAGTTTTTTTTTTCTAATGAGGAGTCAAGTTGGAAAGTTGATTTTACAGGTGGAGTTGTGCATGGAGGCATTTTCTATTTTTCATGTTGAGTTTTGACAATTGATTTAGAAATGTCTAATTTGTTCATTGTAAGCTCTATAAATATGATTTTCCACTTGAGGAGTTATGAGAGGAGATATTGAATTCACAAGGGTTATGCTATCGGATTTTGTTTAGATGGAACAGGATGTCAATCGCCATGTAAAGGCTTAGAGCCTACAATTGTATTGTAACCGTGTATTTGGTTGTTGAATAATACAACAGATCTACATGATTTTGGGGTGTGGGGTTTTTTACCCAAAAGGGTTTTCCCCACATAAATCTTTGTGTTCATGTCTTCTCTTCTATCTTCATGTTTAATGATTCCATTTATTGAATATGTTTAATGCATGTTGTTGAACTGGCTAGAATTGCATGAACTTTCCTCTAAGGATTAATGGTGGGAAATAAACTATGTTTGATTTTGCTTTATGTCATAACTTAGTATGTGTTTTTAAGGTTCTTTGAAGAAACATTATTTACTGAACACACTTACTGATCTCAGTTGTTTGTTCTGGGATGAATGAATTTCCCTTCAATTGGTATCAAAGCTTTCTTTTGGGATTTTTTTTGCTCACATGTGTAGATTTGTTAATTGCATGTTCTTGCATGTGTGTTGCATGTAATTGCATGGAATTTCATGTGGCTTGTATGTAAGAATTCCTAGTGTTTTTGGTTTTGGGTATTCCTTCTGTGAAGATTTCTTAGCTTGGAAAGCTTGAGGAAGTCTAAAGGAATTAGTTGAAGATTGATCCTTTGGTGAGTGGAAGTTCTTGCTTTTTTGTTTTAGTTTCAGGAGACAACACACAACTTGAAGGATGGTGAAGACAGAGAAAATGGAGTTGGTCATATTGAAATGATGTGATTTGAAGCTCCTAGTTGATAGTGAAATAATCCTGATGCATGGGGTGAGAATTTTCACTTTGTGGTTGTGATGCAACAAAGATTTCATATTGGGTGTCTATGTGAGAGGCTCCCTGGTGATATGGAGAAGCTTGGGTTGTTTTTCAACTATGGAGTAATGCGCTTATGCTGTGTGCTTTTTTGTCTTGGTATTGAAAGGAACTATTTTTGTTACCCCGATTGCATGTAAGCTATGGAGTTGATCATTGGATTATCTAGAAGCTTTTGTAATAGCCTATCTCCCTCGAATGCATGTGCATGTTGTTGGTTGTGGAGTTGGCTTGAAATGGGCATGGATTTCCTAAACTGCTTTTTCCTTTTATGGATGGTTTGTACTTGCATGGCTTGGATTCATGTTCCTTGGATCTTTTATAGATTTTCCTAAAAAATCTATGTTTATGCTCATTTGTGATAATCCATTATTTTGGTTTAACTGTTATGGTGCTTTTTTCAGACTTTTGAGTCTTCCAGATGTGAAGTGGGTGTGTATGTGCATGTGTGTTTTTCAAACATAGTGGTTTTGCAGGTTTTACACGGTCAAGAAAAACTTGTGGTTTTGTGGAGCTGCGGTTAAGCTATTTTCTAGACCTTGGCTTTTGGGGTATTACTAGATGAGATAGTTACATTTTTGCATGCATGCTTCATGCATGGTGTGAGGAGGTGAGATTCTTTCTCTCATGGGAGTGTCGGTACATGATTAGTCACTCAACATTTTTGTGGTGATGCTTGATGGATTCCTTGATTATGGCGTTCATTGTGGACATGATTGGAAAATTGGATTTGAGCTTGATTTGGTGCTTGAGTCATGTTGTCTACATGGTTATTCTCTTTGAGATCTTAGTTTTGTAGTTTCCAGTGTGATAGTGGGTTTGCATGTTGCATTGATTGGATCTACAAGTTGTGCAATGTTGTGGGTTGTCTTTACCTACATGATTGCATAGATGACTTAGAAGTGGACTGTCTATATCCACGAGGTTTGATTCAATGTTGATGCAGACTTGTTAGCTGGCCTTGTCTGTGGTCACTTGTGCATTGGTGTGGTTTCTTTGAGATAAGAGGATGGATGATACGGGAGTACTTGGATAATCAGTTTTAGTGTCCTATAACATGGTGTATTTTCCTGATTTGAAGATCTTGGTTTCAATTGGTATGATCAATAATACACTTGTATATGTGTGGACTTGGATATTTTCAGATTTGGGAGATGGTGTATCATGTGCTTGGAAATCTCAGATGTCATAGTTCAATGGGAGTTTTAGCAGTGATTGTGTATTCATCACTATGTGGTGAATGATCTTATTTAGTGATGCAGATGTTTCAGAGGGACTCTTAGATCATGTTGCTACAAAAGGGTTTCTTCACATTTGCATGTGAACACTATTTGAGGATGTGTAGCATCTTAGAGCCATGGAGGACTTTTGTGATCTTTGGGTTGAGGTGTTGTTGGTGCTTGACAAGTGATGTTGGTTTAGAGTTTGTTTGTTTTATGTCATGGCATACTCTCGGTTGTGTATTAGAGTTTGGCATGATGCTTTTCTCTTGATACCATGGTATGTTCACTTGGAGCATGAGATCTCCTAAGGGGGA
Organism: Sequoia sempervirens; assembly: GCA_007258455.2. NCBI lineage: Eukaryota > Viridiplantae > Streptophyta > Pinopsida > Cupressales > Cupressaceae > Sequoia > Sequoia sempervirens. The sequence goes on from VDFB02372054.1 coordinate 71,530, forward strand.
CAGTAAGATCATGATGTCATGATAAGTTCCTAATTTAGATGATTGGAGCTTTGACAGTGGTTTGGTGATTCTCTTTGTTTTGGGTGCACTGGTCATATGCTTGAGAATTTCATGATAGTGCAATGATGCATTTGAAGTTTATCATGAGATGATTATTTGTTGGTGCACATGGATATAGGGAGAATGAGGTGAGGCTATATTTCTCTTGAGAAGAGAGAAGTGTTGTTGAGATGGTTACTCTTGATGAGATTTCAGTGGAAAGTTAGAGGATCCTACATCTTGGTTGGACGTGAGTTCAACAGAGATGTACGAGGAGATTTCTATTGGAGGAATCATGATGGATTGCATATCTTGGAGGAGCATTCTCATTCCCCACTCTTGGTCTACTTGACAACTTATCACTTGAAAGGTATTTCCCATTATTTCTCTTAGGTGCTTTATCATTCCTTTCATAAGCATGGATCTTGAGTTGCTATTAGATGGTTTTGGAGGATTCATTGTGAGAGATGGATAGCATGGTTATCACTTTGGGTTTGAATTTTCATTTATGATGATCATAGGGGATGGTAGTTGGCTGATTTCCTGAGATGGGAAATGGAGTATTTTGATCTTGTTTTAAAGCTTACATCATTTTTACTACTAGTAAGCTCAGAGGAGCTATGTATTTATTCTTGTACCCATTTATATGGAAGATTTTAAACATGAAGAGTTAAACTTGAAATTATTCAATATATGAAATCAATACTTTGGAAAGATTGTTATATTACAATGCAATGCAATGGAAGTCTAGAATAGTATTTATTCTAAATGTGCATGTTATCTTTGTTTTTGAAAAGAAAAAATTTATTGCTATGTGATGACATCGTAAATTATTCACTTGTGGTTAAAAACATAGGAAATTTTTTGAGTAGAGCAATGGGAATTGTTGACACTTCCTGACCAGGCTATGACAATCTGTAAATAGGGTCAATGAATAGTATCATGCATGTATTATCTTCATCGTGGTTGTTTTTGTAGAGAAATGACCACCCGTCAAACTATTTTGAAATTCATGCAAAATTCTACTAGCTTGGTGTCCATCTACACATAAGAGGAGTACCCCATCAAAGTTCCTTTTGAAAAGGACCCATCCAATTAATGCATATCCAACATTTTGTAACCTGGAGAATCTCCTTTTGTGCAATGGGAGGCTTTCTAGATATTTACTAGTCTCCATAATCTAGACTCTATCTGTAACCCATGACTCTTTTGACTTAAATTGATTGACCAAAACTTCCTCTAAAAGTTATTCTTTCCGAAGCTTGATTTCATTAGCTAAATACTCACAAATTCCTTTTCCTTTGATTACTTTCATTGGCCAAACCTTGATATCATACACCAAGATTTTTTTGATACAATTTTCTTTGTCAGTGATCTCCCCTTCCCATGAGGTATTCTCTTACACTTGAATGAGCCACACAAACTATTATTTTTCTTCTCGACACTAGGTGTTTGAAATTATTGAGACCCTTCAGAATGGGAAATGCTTGCTTTTCAAAAAAAAAATATTTGGTTTCATACCCTCGCAAGGTTCTTGAATAGAAGGTGATCAAATGCTCTCCCTTTTCTTTCTCATTTTTCTATGCAAGCACTACTGTGATGCTATGTTCACCATTGTAGACATACATAATGAAATATTTTGAAAAGTTGAGGCTAATGAAAACTAGGGTGAAAGAAATTACTTCTTTTATTTTTTTGAATGTAGCTCTACCCTTTGGAATCAATTTGAAAACCAAGTCCTTTAGCATGAGGGTAATATGCCTTACCAATCCAACAAATTCAGAGATAAATCTGTTGACAAAATTGTTTTTTCCTAAGAAAGATTGGACCCCTTTCTTATTCACTGGTAGGGGAAATTCCTTTATGGATTTCACCCTCTCAAGGTCTATGGAAATTACTTCTTTAGAGACTAATTATCCAAGCAACTTGCCCTATGAGACTTCGAAAACACATTTCTTGGGGTTCAAAGACACCCTAAACTCTTGGAAATTTTGGAAACCATTCTCTAAATGATTGAAATGATCTTCCTTAGACTTGGAGAATATTGTCAGGTCATCCAAAAATATAAGGATTATTAAATTGATCAAATCCTTGAAAGCAATGCCCATTTACCATTGAAAGGTGGCCCCTACATTTGATAGGCCGAAAGGAATCTTGGCGTATGCAAGCGTTCCCCACTTGGTGGTAAACGTAGTTTTATGTTGATCCTCTTCTTTGACCCTTACTTGATTGAACCCAAAGAAACCATCCAATAAGGAAAACATTTATGACCTTGCCACTGGTTGAAGAATCTATTCCATAAAAGGAAGAGGATAGTGATATTTTAGAGATGCTCTATTTAAATCTCTAAAATCTAGACAATATCGGATGTCTCCATTATTTTTTTGAACAAGAACCAAATTGGATACCCAGGTAGAGGGCTTAATTGGATATATGATCCTAGAATCTATAATATTTTTTAATTCTTGGGCCATGAGGGATTCTATTTTTAGATTGATCAACCTTTGCTTATGGTAGATTTGTTTAGCTCCTTCAATCAAATCTATAGTGTGTTCAATCACATTAGGGTCATAACCTATTAGGTCATCATAGGTCCATTCCATGACCTTATCATATCCATTGAAAAAAGATATTAACCTTTCTTTGTCCCTTTGAGGAACACCTTTTCCAACTTTCAGTTTCCTACCACCTCCAACATCCAGATCAAAGTAATCGCCTTTGTTCACAATGAACTTTCTTTTGTCATTTCTGGCATCGTCAAAATACAAAAGATTCTCCAAAGTGATTAAAACCTTTGAAAGCTCATTGGTTTTGAGTTGGATAATTTGGTTCACATAAGCATCTTCAATTTTAGGTTGTAATTGTTCAAAAAAATCACTGGAATGTTGAATAAACATGGCAATTTGAGCATCGCTCTCAAAGACTTGTCAATTTTGATCATTATCAAGAATAGCGGGTATTATAATCACCTATACTACATGTTGGTTCAATAACAGGTTTGCCACTGAGTCAAATTGAGAATCAGTCATGGCCATTCTATCCATTATATTATTCTAAGATCTCAAAATCACTTGGATATTAAAGACATTGAATCCTTTGATTATGTCCCATACTCTGTAGCGGTAGGATCACATCCACACATTTTTGCTGCTAATGCCCCTCTAATCTATTTGATCACTAACTCTAAGTCTTTGAAGACCTTTAGCCATTTGATTCCCATTCACTCCGTGAGACTCAAACTATGGACTAGACCTTCATACTCAACTTCATTATTTGTACAATCAAATTGGAACCAAAAGGCTCAGAGAGTCTCCTCTCCAATAGGGGACACTAGGTGAATACCAACTCCAGAACCTACCCTACATCTTGCACCATAAAAGTGCAAAGTCCATAGTCCTGACTCATTATCCATGTTTTCATGCTAGGTTCCTTGCTTCTTATTCACCCGAGGGATGACTTGATCTTCACCATAAATCACATATGCGCTAAGGCTAGTATCATCATAATTTCTGAAGGGTTCACTCCTCATAAATTCACTTATCAAGACTTCTTCTTTGGGGCTTCTATCTTCAGTAGTCTCCTCATCCTCTAGCATCTCTACACAATACATTTCATTTTTTGAAAAGGATGTATTTGTAGCCTCAAATTTCATCACAACATCATCTATATGTGCTCTGAGTGTAGGGGTTATGATAATAATTTCATCATGGAACCATGCTTGGCTCTTAGGATTAGATGAGACCAATCTAGAGACAAATATTCTGCAATTTTAGCAGTAAAATCTCTAGATAGACATAGCCCAAAAATGAGAGGGATATCAATTATTACCACCTCTTGGGCGACTGCAATGTTGGGACATGAATATAAGGTTAGAGGGAGGCTTTTGATTAGATCTATGACATGGACTCTCTTTCCATCTAATTGTATGTTCCTTTGTCAAGGGGATCATATTCTAATTTTAAAGAATCCATAATTAAATTAGGCATAAATGTGGTGCTGACACTAGAGTCAATCATAGAATTATGTAGTAGCTTATCCTCTATAATAAGGGTCAAGAAAATGAGGTAGGTTTTAGCTTACTTACCTCCTCCTTTTCCACCTTTTCCTTTGTGTTTATGAATTCCAAAGCTCCCAAAGCCCAAGACTCTTGAATTATTATTTTTTCTTTATTTTGATTGGGTATTAGGGTTGTATTAGCCTATGGCGGTGGTAGTTTATCTTCCTCCAAAGCTTCTCACAACAAGGTTTTTTGCTCGGGGATAGCCAAAATATATCCCATAAAGAGACATGGCCTAGAGCCTTCTTCAATTGCTCCACTACATTGAGCAGTCTAGCTATTTGGGCTATCGACTCCTTTACCTTGCTCACTATTGCCTAGCTTTGCTTCTAGAAGACTAGGACTACTATTAATGGTTCTAGACTCTTTTTAGGGATTAGCTTAGGTTGTGTTGTAATAGGTGCATGCTCTTAGATTGACCTCCTTTTAGACCAAGTGAAATAATTTGAATGAACAAGAGGGATTTTAAATGTTGATACATCATTGGTGAACACTACATCCTCTCCCTCCATCCAGGAGAATAGAGTGTGGTCCGAAGCAATCTCTCCTTGTTCAAGGGACATGCCCTACATCTACGCCACTAGGATAACATTTTCCACTCTTGGGGATTGAAAGGGACCTACACTTGTATCAGTAGTGATTCCTTGATTCCTCTATTTTGAGATCCTCTATTGGAGATTACCCTTGGGGAAATTTCAATGAGTGTGTGCATCATTTCATGGGAAACACCATGCATTCGAGTCATGTGCTAGATTATTCTAACCAACTACAATTTCTCTATAATGATTTGGCATTATGGTTTGAAGCGTAGTGGGGATTAGAACTGTCTGATTCAAAGGATGGGACTGATTATTTTCTCGCGCCCCTCCTTGGTATTGATTATGCTAGAAGGGAGGTTTATTGCCTTGAAAATTCAGGTAAGGGGGCTTAGGCAGTGTAGCTTGCTACCTTTTGAGGTTAAGTATCTCATTTGAAAAGATTCACAACAAATTATTTGTCACTCACTTCCACAGCCAAGGATGCAGGAGAAACTACATTGGCTTGTACATTGGGATACACATACATTGAGGGAGGTGAGGTAGACATACTGGGAGAATTTTTAGGTGTTATAGGTTGTATCTTAGGGAAAAACGACACAAGAAATTGAGGAGGGAGCTTTCCAATACCTATAAGATTGTTCTCATCTCTAATGACCAAGTCATACGCATCCGGAAGGGTTTGTCCTCCTAATGATTGAATCATTACAACTATATTAGAGTTAAAAGCCTTCAAGTAGAAAACAATAGCCATACCCACCAGGGGTCTAGCTATTAAGGGGATCCTTTGCCATGTTTTGTAAACCTTAGTGTTGAAATTTGTGATAGCTTCATGAGGATCCCTTTTGATAATTCTCAGTTGTTGGAGTAAGGAAGACCGATCACCCTTCTTTGAGAATCTTTCAAAAAAGCTATCTTTGAGTTGATCCCATGTAGAAATCAAATTAGGGGCTAGGGATCTATACCAGTCTAGCACTTTCCCTTTAAAGGAAGCATCAAGTAGCCTCAAGGCGACATCCTGCTCTATTAATGATGTACCATACATACGTCAATGACATCTTCCAAATGTTCCATTGCTGTATTGCAATCCTCTCCACTGAACTTAGGGAGTACTTTTAGAGCGTTAGCAAGAATGGGATCCCAACTGTAGGATGGGTCAGAGGAATGAGTGGGATCCCCTATTGCTATTCCATGCTATAAATTTTTTTGGGTTGTCTTGGAATAGCGATTTGCTATGTTTGAGCTTGCATTGGCATATGTGTTATTTCGCTTCCTGAATTTCTTTGCCATCCGATAGTCACTAACAAAGGTAAGAGTAATCTAGGATTACACGCTATCAGTGATTTGGTGACATGCCTCTGACTCATAAACCTGCTTCGTCCCTAGTTGAAAGTATTTTAGTCTCACTGAGCATGCTAGAATTTTTTTTTGATCTCTAAAGTTGATGCTTGGGAGATACAGTTTATGGGATGTTTTGTAAATGGGGGACTAAGATGTGCTCTATATAACAACCTCCAGGATTTTAGAAGCTGGTTCTTCGTTGTGTTAATAGGGGGTAGGAAAAGGGAGAAGAAATGAGAAAAATGCATAAAACAAATCATTCTAAAGCGATGCACCAAGCTTTTACAACATTTCAAACTTGATATTGCATAATAAAATCTCAATTAAAATAATTTTTGTAGAAGTTTGAAAGAGTATTAAACATGGTTCAAAACCCTACATACATTAAGACAACTGAGATTCTAAAAGCTGAAAGGGAAAGAACTACAACCGCAAGCACTTTGATAGACACAGAACATGAATTTAAATACACATAGAAAAGTAAAACATGGCACAATTCTCATGTATTTAGTCTCTATTCTTAGAGAAAAATAACATACTAAGGTCTGAGTGTTGTTGAAAAATAATCAAATCCTTTTTGAGTTCTATATTTAGTGATTAAATAGCCAGAGGAGAAACCCCCACAATGTCATACTAGGCTTAAATATGAAAATCCATCCATAACAAGATGGGAATTCCCACAGCCAAAAAGATTCCCCATTCACGCACCTGCTAGCCTTGTGTCATGTCCCCTGAAATTGTAATACCCAAATATGAAATATTGAAATACTAAAAAAGTAAATAAAACGAATATCTGAATATCGAAAATATAAATACCAATTTTAATACTATTATAATTATCATCAAGTAATTATTATGATGATAATATTATACTAATAATATAAAATTATACAAACAATTGATATTCCTAAACAATTATTATAATCATAAAATATTAGCAAATTAAAATAAATATCAATAAATATATATAAATATATATATTTGAAATATAAATCTGATTATAATGATAATTTGTGATATCTATAAATATCATTATAAATATTATAATGGTAATATATATACATATATATCATAAATATGATATGTAACAAATATCATAAACAAGGATAAAATATTAAATAACAATAAATTAATATTACACAACTAATATTAGTGCTAACGAATATTAATTGAATATGATTACTAATGGTGCTATTGTCTTGATGTTGGAATATATCGATATGTTGGTCTTCCCAATATTGGGCTATTAAAAACATCTCGTCACCTTGGTGTATGGGAAGGTCGAGCTCATCTAAAATTATTATGCTGTGACATCGTGGCATTTTATGGAAGTCTAATCGACCCATTCTTTTAAGCCGTCTATCTTGTATGAAGTCGTGGGAAGCACTTCAAAGGAATAACATTGCTTTTGTAGCCTACGTGGCACTTGGGGAAATTAGTGGTCAAATATTTAGTGTTAGTAAAAGCAGCAGTAATGTAAGAAGGTAGTTTATGAAAGGTAGCGGTGGATGATGAAGGGACGTACTCCTTTGTTAAGCAATGGGTGAAAAGATGTCTCATAAGGATATAAATAAGAAATAGGAGAAGTAAAAAAAAAAAAAAATGATATTCATTTCCAGATCGCTGGAGAACGGACATAAATGACAAGTCTAAAGGCATTGATCGGAGGGATGGAAAAAGGAAATACACACGAAGCTAGAAGTGAGACGTCTATTCTGCAGATCGTGGGAGAATAAGGAATCAATGACATAAGACATCAAATGGAAAGAATAAGAATCATCAAATGCTGAAAAATGTACGTAGAAGATAAAGGTCTTACATTGCAAAATATCTGATATATGTTAAAGCATAACAATAGAGAGGTAAGTATTATTATATATTTAAATAAAGGTTTATGACTACGTGGGTATGTAGAAGGTAAGTTTAGTAGATTTAGATAGCACCTACATTATTAATTTACAACTGAGTTAACATTTATAAATATATTTAATATATATTTAGATATGTTATGACTTATGGATATATCTAAATAGGTTGTGATGAATAAACATAAATGACAAGTATATAAATTCATATATATATATTATGATGATTAACAAATATGGTGTACTCATAACATATTCTAGCACATTATTATGTATGAATATAATTGAATATCTATTGGGATAGATAAGTATATTGAAAGTTAGAAGGATATGATTAATAATTGATAAGTGTACATTCAGATGTATATATATTAGACTCATAGATACATCATAAATGGCGGGAACATACAATATATATATATATATATATATATATATATATATATATTATTACAACTATTCAATAATGATACTTGTACCAATTATTGGGCCTTATAAGTAATAACGACACTATCCATTCACTATGACGTTAAGTGGTATAATAGAATTCCATCTATAAATCTTGAAAGATGTAATATCTAATGTGCGTAGGAAATATATTATAGAAGAATCATTCATAATGAGTAATAGGGATGTTTAATGTCTAATTTATTGATCTCTAAACGTTCTAATATCTCTTTGAGAAATACTTTGTATGCAAGATTCGGGTTTAAGTGTTTCCGTTAGAAAGGGGACATTACACCTTGACTCCATCTAGACCGTTGAAATGGACATATGGGGTAATCATGAGAACCTCTAATGAGGGTGATGATACCACCTGATCCTCCATGATCTGATTAACAACTGCTTGTGAGCCTTCATAATTTAGTGCTAGTGATGAGAATTCATTTCCAAGACACATGCGGGTAGACCACTCATTGGCATTCCAACCTTTGTTTGTAGTGGACCCACCAAGAGTTTCGGCCAACCATGCATCAAATATTGCTTGTGATGCTCAAAATCTCCTTCAGGTTGCACTACCTTGACATGTGTACGTGGGAGGGTGAGCGCTTGGTGAGAAGAAAACATTGCTCATTCCATTATGAGATTACAAATGGAGGCAAATAGAAAGATTACAAAAGCATCTAATCACCAGCAGTTTTAAAATAAAAAGTACAGTCCCGTATGAGATTGTCCTAGTTGAAGCGGGGGCTTTCCCAATGGAAATGGCAGCATTAATCCATTTATTAGGTTATTTGAAGAGAATTGAGAATATGGGGGAACACCGGTGGCCCAAAATTGTGGTGGAAGAAAACTTAACTAGAAGGAAGAGCACGTGGATGAGGCAAAATACCAAGTGGATGGAAAAATGGGGGATAAGCATGCAAGAGTGTCCAAACACCAATGTAGAAATTAAAAGGTTTGTGAAGGAGAAAGCTAAACAAATCTTGTGGTCAAAACAAATTAGTAGAAAAAGGAAATATTATGTTTTTCACTTTAACCACACTTGTGATCACGGGCAAAAGTATTACGTGGGGGCAGATATAGAGTGGAAGGCTAAAATGTTGATAGCCCAGTTGAGAACTAGCTCTCATCGTTTGAGATGTGAAACGGGGAGATGGACAACACCCAAGGAGGCATGGGCTGATAGGATTTGTTGTTTTTGCTCTTCGGGTTTGGTGGAAACAGAATGGCACTACATCATGCAGTGTAAAGCGTACGAGGACATTAGGTGCAGTTACTTGGATCTGTTTAAAGTCAAATTGTTAGAGGCTTTGTTCGAAGAGGAAAAGATCGTTGAAACGGCAGGTTACCTGATCAAAATACACAGTAGAAGAAACAAAATTAGTAAAGAGTTAAAGGGAAACATAAGTACTCGGTGAGGTCGGCGGGTGCTCGGTTTGTATCAAATTGTGGTTTCAGTTCTGTTTTGGGGTCCCATAGGCCAGCTGGTCTCGTGGACGTAATTAAAAGCATTCATTCATTCATTATTTGTCGCGTGAAGCAACCATGTGGTGTCTCAGCGCATCGCGCCTTAAGTAATAGCTCTTGGACTTGATTGCGGTTGCACGGGCATAACATGTGGCTTTACCCCGTGCAAAAGTTTGAAACTTTGAGCATAAAACCATATCAATTATAAAAATAAGGCATTATTTCCAATAATTCCTTAGAAAGGAAAGGCCCCTTTGGAGAAATAGGGGTGTAGTAGACAAAGTCTACAACATAAGAAAAGTCTATCTAAATGCTACCACCAATTCAAGCTACCCATTTCATAGACATCAACATACCTCATTTAGCCAGATAGTTAACTATGATAATTTCTATTGAAAATATTTTACCTAGGTATGCAACAAGTTGTACTTCAACATTATTAATTACTCCATTCACATTTACTTCATGAGAATCCATGGAATTTTTTTTCCATATAATTTCAAAACTTGCAAGGCCAATTGGTTCATGACTTCTAGTGACACCACATTGTTGGATATTGGAGAATATAACACACTTATGTACCATCCAACCATTTATTAGTAAAGATGTGTAAAATGGGTCAACCACTTATTTTTTATTTACAAAAATGGTGCTCAAGTAGATCTTAAATGCATCATATGTAATGGTTTTTTCCACATTATCTTTGGGAACATTGGTAGTTTTAGTTGTTTGATCAAAAATAGTAGGAGCATTCATATAAAGCAATGCCATTTCTCTATGTTTAGGGATCCTCAATAGTTCCTTGAATAAGAATTAAACTCTCAACTAACTCAATACTTGAGCCATGTCAATTTCTTGGTACGTCGATAAGGGAGTAGATTGTGGAACAGTCTCATCATGGGTGTCAAGGATGAAAGGCATTACTTGATCATTAGTAATGACCTGCTTTGCGTTGACTACATTTCCAACTTCCTTAGCCATCCCTTATTTCTCATTTTATTCTTCTTTAACCTACTTGTATTTAGGGATGTACTTCTTGTATAAGGATACATCTAGAATATGCATCTTCTTTCTAGATGGTGACTTCCCTCTAGTCCTATTTGTGCTTCACTCTATATTGTTGTCCTTTTTCTTTCCTTTGTATTTTTGTATAGTTGACACATATTTAATAGAAACACCTCCAACTTGAATTATTGCACCTACTTTCCTATTTATTAGTTGGTAATCACCTTCAACCTACATGACAACTTCATTGTGAGCCTTGATATCTTCATTAGATGGTTTCACTCTCTGATATTTTTGTCACATTTATTCCTTGAATTGATTGAAGTCTTTGTTTGATATATGATATGGAACATGATGGTTGTCACAATCATAGTGAAATAATTCTTCTCCCTCATATACATCTAGCTAATTCACATTATCATATTCATAGTATTCAAGTGCATATTTTTCCTCTTCAAATCCTTTCTCATCCACAAGTGCTATGAAAACAATAAATTTTGATTTGTCACGAGGAAAATAGCATATGTCATAATAAACTTGTTGAAATCAACAACTATCTCATTGGCCCCTTTATTTCATAGCCCCAATTAACTTATCCAATTTGTCCTTAATAGTGAGAGGCTTACTAGAAGTTGTTGTACCTAGTCTCTTAAATTTTACATCAACCCTTTTAATATCTTTAGCAGATACTCTCAATTTAATTTATATATTAATAGCTAAGATATAAGATTCCCTCAATGTTTAAGGGTTATTTTCTTGCAAACAGTAGCCCAAATTGGAATCAAATGCTCCAAAATATAGAACAATGAATATATAGGTTAATTTTTCCTAACATGGGACGCACCTTCCTCATTTTCATAATAAACTTGTTGAAATCAACAACTATCTCATTGAACCCTTTCTTTATAGTAGTCATCTCATGGATTGTAAATTTTAGATCCACTCTTTCTCCATACTACTATTTGGAAGGATTTTGTATTATTCTTTTGCATTCTCTTCGAGTGATTGCACAAAGGGTTTCATCATGACATCTTCATCTTCTATTTTATATTCATCTATCATATTAGTGAAATGCCTCAAGCAATCCTCACTAGTGGCAGAATTGCTACCTTGAAATGTAGGTACTTTTTCCCTAATCTCATTTGGAATGGGATTAGGATAACCTAAAATGCCATAAAATTCTAGTTGTCTATATCTCTCCAATCCTAATTGTGTTCTCACTAAAGAAAATATTTGAGCCAATATTTTGGGGTTAACTTCCATGTTTTGTCCCACATTATGTTGCTAGGGGTTTTACTAATTTTGATAGACATTGTGCACTTGTTGCTTTGGAACATTTTGTGCATTATTATAATTCACATTATGTTTTTGAGCAATATTTTGATTTTGTTTCATTTGTAGGGCCTGTTGAGAAAGTTGAGCTTGCTACAATGAAATTTGTGCTTCTATGTCATACTACCTTTTTCTAAGTTGGTTAAGTAAATCTATATATTGATCTAGCTCCCTTTCCCTGCATTTATTTTCTAATTGAGTATCCAAACCAACATCATGGAACATAGTTTCTACCTCTTGTTCAATTTCTCGAGATGAGGTAGGAGAATTATCATGTTGATTTTCCCTTGTATTTATCAAATGTTGAGGTAGGGACAAATTTATGTTTACATTTTTTGTATGCATATTTTGGGATTCATCTCTATTTCATACATAAATATTTTTATCATTTCTAGGCCTACCCTAATCATGCCTAAGGGTTCTTCTATTGGTTTTGATTCTATTTTTAGATTAGTCATATGAGGTATATTAATCATAATCTTTTGATTCATCTCTTCTACCTAACTTGCACCTACTTTTTTAGTGCTTTGAGAATTATTCAAAGATGACATACCTTGATTCTTACCTTTCTATTATGAAAAACTTGACAACACCACTAATTTATTGGCATAAGTTGATGGGTTTGCAAATCCAACACAATAAATCCACTAGTTGAAACTGACAATCAAGTTATAAAGGTTTTCAAAATATATACTAGGCTCACACTTCACAAGCAATGAATAACAACTTAAAATACCCTTGATAATAATACTAATTTTTTGTTGATCTAAGTTGTAAACCAAAAATCCTTAAGGTTGGTTAGTCTCCCAAGTGTTAGGGGTGTCAAACTTGAGAAGAGTATCACATAACCTATGTTTAGGTTGGGAAACTCAAGACCAATTATTAATGTGGGTAAGAATTGATTCCATTTGGTTCTACAAGACCAAGGGGGGTTTCCCTAAGGTTCTAAATTAATAGTTACTACATGTCTTGAATAATTACCTTGTTGCAAACTATACCCGTTACATAGTGTATCCCTATACTAGTGTCAGAATACATCTATGTGTTAGTTTGATAATCAAGACTCCACATAGCATAAAATATTACCATGCATAATGTTTTATGGTATGGATATGGAAACTCCTATTGTTGTTATACACTTAGTTCTAAAAGCTAGAAAAATTCATACAACATAGTTGAAAGAAAATGATTATAATATATTATTTTAATGTGTTGGTGTGATGAGAAATTGAGTCAATTATTGATACCAATTTCAATAGGGAAAGAAAGTCAGATTCATTCAAAACATATAATGATTGAAATAATATTGTGAAAACATAAGGAAGGTTTCCTTGAAGAATATATCTCTTAGAATGTATAATTAAATTAGGTTCTATGTATGCATTCAAAAAATAGAAGAATTCATAGAATATTCAATGAGTCTACTTAATTATCCACATACTGGTGCAGGTGCACCAAGTTTAGGTCATTAAGTTAAGAGGTCCTAGTTTGAGTTTTGTGAAATTGGGTCATTTCAATTTAATAAGGTCATGTCAAGGCCATCTTAGTGTTTTAGGAGTCATTTTGTGTCATTTGGGTGATTAGAGAGTTTACAATGCAATAAAGTGTTAAAATGGAAATTGTTAAATTTGTAAGTTGCGAAATTGCAACAAATTTGAATGTTAATGGTTAGATTTTTGAAAGTTGGTTCTTTGGTGGTTGAAGTTGATGGGGAAAAGGTATTTTGGTGTATTTTGGTTTAAAAATACCTCACATGGTTTGAGGTTGGGGTTGGAGGCTATGTATTTGGAAGAAGATCAATTAAAACTCCTTGTTTTCTTTGCAAAATTTTGTGTTTTTCCAGAAATTCTGATGTTTCCTTGAACTGTACAGTTCCATACAAGGTGATTTTTCTCTCTTATGGACTGAATTTGGTGGGAATCTGGCCTAACATCATTTTAGATTTAGTTTGGGTTGATTTCAATTGAATTTGTGCATTTTAAGGGCAAATAACTAAGGCTTAGTCTATATACCCTATTAAGGGTTTTGAGTGTGTTAAAAATGACATGTTAAGCCTTCCACCCACTGTATTATTTTGTAACTCAATGGAAAGGATTAGTTAGGGTTATAAAACATGTGTGCAAAGTTTCATGTGCAGGGGAGGCTTGAATGGTGGTTTTGTTGATGCCCTAGATGGCATTTTTGTGTGTTTTGGGGTGAAAAAGAGAGGTTAGAGTGGGGAAAAGTGAGAAATATCTGAGGGAAGAAACTTTTTATGTTCTTTTAAGTTTGTACAAATTTTTTTGGAGGTTTTGAGTGCACTGGGTTGGTCTGGTAGGGTCTATAAGTGGGTTTTCAATAAACCCTTGCCTAAATTGTGAAAATAGAGGGTTTTGGGGTTTGTAATGTTAGAGGGCTTATCACGCCCTAAAAGTGGGGGATTTTGTGGCTTGGTAGACTAGGTAATGCTTCCCAATGGTGTTTTGCATATGGAATAAAGAATAAAGGGGGGTTGCTTTGTTAATTTGGCCTAATTGGCCTCGTGGATAGCATAATTTGCTTGATTTGAGAGGGTTAGACCAAAGAAGTCTTATGAGATTTTGATGTATGTGAAAGAATGCTTAAATGGGTGCCTGAAATGGTTATTGGTTGGAGGGGTTGTTAAAAAATTATGAGAGTTAAGGTGGAGAAAATAGGTGTGTAGACCTACTAGAGAGACTAGGTGAAAAATTGAAAACAAGCCTAGATTGAGTTTGTGGGAAGAAAGGTGGTTGAAATATCTTGTATTTGTGAAAGTGAATTGATTGCCTCCCTATATTGACATCAATTGGTATCAGAGCAAAGGGAGTAGATCTTTTGAGGGAGAAGGTTGAAATTTTGTGTGCAAGAAAAAGGTGGAATTGGAGTCAAGATGCCTCCCAAAGGAAGCACTGTTGTTAGAAAGATTGATCAACAGGATAGATAATTGGAAGCCTTGAAGAAGGAGATTACTGCATTAAATTCTAATGTTGGGGTCACCATGGATGAAAGTGATTCTGAAGAGGAAGAAACTTCTGGTGAAGAGGAAGAGTTGGATCCAGAGGATGTGAGGATGGTAAAGCTTTTGAAGGCTGTGAAAAGTGATGGACATAGAAAAATGGATTTACCTATGTATGGGGGTAAACTAGACGGTGAAGAGCTCTTGTATTGGATAGGAGCCATGGAGAATTACTTTGAAAGTGAAGAAGTAGATGAAGATCACAAGGTGAAGAAGGATAAGACCAAGTTGAAAGGACATGCTTTGGTGTGGTGGAACTTTGTGCAAGATGAAAGGCAGAAAAAGGGGAAGACCAAGATAACATTTTGGGAGAGAATGAAGACAAAACTCAAAGGTAAGTGCCTTCCTAATGATTACAATGTTCAATTGCTTAGAAAACTTCAAAATATTAGGGAAACGGATCTAAATGTGCAAGCATACATCGAGGAGTTCTATAGGTTAAGTATAAGGAAAAAGAATGAGGAAGATGAAGAAGAAATAGTAGCAAGATATCTTAATGGTCTGAGGTATAACATTCAAGATGAAATAAGTTTGATGACACCAAAAATAGTAGAAGAATGTTTTCAAATTGCTATAAGGGAAAAGGAAAAAGTGAAGAGGAGACAAGAAAAGACAACAAGAGGTAGAGGTAGTACTTCTAGAGGTAGAAGTGCATTTTCTTCTTCAAAAAAACCCAATGAAGATCAAGAAGATGCTGGTAAAGGTAAAGAGCAAGCGGCTGAATCTAGAGGTGGATGGAGAGGTGGAAGAACAAGCTTTAGGGGCAGAAATACAGATCAAGGAAGAGGTTCTAATGTGTTTTCAGGAAGGTGTTACAACTGTGGTGAGTTTGGCCATCCATCCTTTAAGTGTCTTGAAAAGTTTGGTGCAACTTCAAGTGGGGGTGAAAGAGGAGGTGAAAAGAGAGTCCAAATTG